>JAWPHD010013632.1:0-66881 GCA_037043455.1 Cyrtodaria siliqua | reverse complement strand
CATTATATGCAGTGCACATTTCAATATATGCAGTAGTATTTTCAATACACGTTATTCAGTTATTTATGTTTGGTGCAATGCGCAATATACGTGGTGCAATCACGAACAAACATTAACAAATAGTCCTACTACAACCTTACATCGTATGCCTGTACCCTTTATATTCTTACATGTTGAGTCCCCATACCTATATATCTTGACATAGTGTGTCCCCGCAACATATGTATCTTACATTGTATTTCCCCGTACCATCTGTATCCTTACATATTATGTCCCCATACCCTACATATCCCATATATCCTACATAGTATGTCCCCTACGACCTCTATATTCTTACGTATTATGTTCCCGTACCTATATATCCTAAATATTATGTCCCCTACGACCTCTATATTCTTACGTATTATGTTCCCGTACCCTATATATCCTACATATTATGTCCCCCACGACCTCTATATTCTTACATATTATGTTATGTTCCCGTACCCTATATATCCTACATATTATGCCCCCACGACCTCTATATTCTTACATATTATGTTCCCGTACTCTATATATCCTACATATTATGTCCCCCACGACCTCTATATTCTTACATATTATGTTCCCGTACCCTATATATCCTACATATTATGTCCCCCACAACCTCTATATTCTTACATATTATGTTCCCATACCCTATATAATCCTACATATTATGCCCCCCACGACCTCTATATTCTTACATATTATGTTCCCGTACTCTATATATCCTACATATTATGTCCCCCAAAACCTCTATATTCTTACATATTATGTTCCCATACCCTATATATCCTACATATTATGCCCCCCACGACCTCTATATTCTTACATATTATGTTCCCGTACTCTATATATCCTACATATTATGTCCCCCACAACCTCTATATTCTTACATATTATGTTCCCATACCCTATATATCCTACATATTATGTCCCCCACGACCTCTATATTCTTACATATTATGTTCCCGTACCCTATATATCCTATATATTATGCCCCCCACGACCTCTATATTCTTACATATTATGTTCCCGTACCCTATATATCCTACATATTATGCCCCCCACAACCTCTATATTCTTACGTATTATGTTCCCGTACCCTATATATCCTACATATTATGCCCCCCACGACCTCTATGTTCTTACATATTATGTTCCCGTACTCTATATATCCTACATATTATGTCCCCCACAACCTCTATATTCTTACATATTATGTTCCCGTACCCTATATATCCTACATATTATGTCCCCCACAACCTCTATATTCTTACATATTATGTTCCCGTACCCTATGTATCCTACATATTATGTCCCCCACGACCTCTATATTCTTACATATTATGCTCCCATACCCTATGTATCCTACATATTATGTCCCCCACGACCTCTATATTCTTACATATTATGCTCCCATACCCTATGTATCCTACATATTATGTCCCCCACGACCTCTATATTCTTACATATTATGCTCCCATACCCTATGTATCCTACATATTATGTCCCCCACGACCTCTATATTCTTACATATTATGCTCCCATACCCTATGTATCCTACATATTATGTCCCCCACGACCTCTATATTCTTACATATTATGCTCCCATACCCTATGTATCCTACATATTATGTCCCCCACAACCTCTATATTCTTACATATTATGTTCCCGTACCCTATATATCCTACATATTATGTCCCCCACGACCTCTATATTCTTACATATTATGTTCCCGTACCCTATATATCCTACATATTATGTCCCCCACGACCTCTATATTCTTACATATTATGTTCCCGTACCCTATATATCCTACATATTATGTCCCCCACGACCTCTATATTCTTACGTATTATGTTCCCGTACCCTATATATCCTACATATTATGCCCCCCACGACCTCTATATTCTTACATATTATGTTCCCGTACCCTATATATCCTACATATTATGTCCCCCACAACCTCTATATTCTTACATATATGTTCCCATACCCTATATATCCTACATATTATGCCCCCCCACGACCTCTATATTCTTACGTACCGTACCCTATATATCCTACATATTATGTCCCCCACGACCTCTATATTCTTACATATTATGTTCCCGTACCCTATATATCCTACATATTATGTCCCCCACGACCTCTATATTCTTACATATTATGTTCCCATACCCTATATATCCTACATATTATGCCCCCCACGACCTCTATATTCTTACATATTATGTTCCCATACCCTATATATCCTACATATTATGTCCCCAACGACCTCTATATTCTTACATATTATGTTCCCGTACCCTATATATCCTACATATTATGCCCCCCACGACCTCAATATTCTTACGTACCGTACCCTATATATCCTACATATTATGTCCCCCACGACCTCTATATTCTTACATATTATGTTCCCGTACCCTATATATCCTACATATTATGTCCCCCACGACCTCTATATTCTTACATATTATGTTCCCGTACCCTATATATCCTACATATTATGTCCCCCACGACCTCTATATTCTTACATATTATGTTCCCGTACCCTATATATCCTACATATTATGCCCCCCACGACCTCTATATTCTTACATATTATGTTCCCATACCCTATATATCCTACATATTATGTCCCCCACGACCTCTATATTCTTACGTACCGTACCCTATATATCCTACATATTATGCCCCCCACGACCTCTATATTCTTACATATTATGTTCCCGTACCCTATATATCCTACATATTATGTCCACCACGACCTCTATATTCTTACATATTATGTTCCCATACCCTATATATCCTACATATTATGCCCCCCACGACCTCTATATTCTTACATATTATGTTCCCGTACCCTATATATCCTACATATTATGTCCCCCACAACCTCTATATTCTTACGTACCGTACCCTATATATCCTACATATTATGCCCCCCACGACCTCTATATTCTTACATATTATGTTCCCGTACCCTATATATCCTACATATTATGTCCCCGACGACCTCTATATTCTTACGTATTATGTTCCCGTACCCTATATATCCTACATATTATGCCCCCCACGACCTCTATATTCTTACATATTATGTTCCCGTACCCTATATATCCTACATATTATGCCCCCCACGACCTCTATATTCTTACGTACCGTACCCTATATATCCTACATATTATGTCCCCCACGACCTCTATATTCTTACATATTATGTTCCCGTACCCTATATATCCTACATATTATGTCCCCCACAACCTCTATATTCTTACGTACCGTACCCTATATATCCTACATATTATGCCCCCCACGACCTCTATATTCTTACATATTATGTTCCCGTACCCTATATATCCTACATATTATGTCCCCCACGACCTCTATATTCTTACGTATTATGTTCCCGTACCCTATATATCCTACATATTATGCCCCCCACGACCTCTATATTCTTACATATTATGTTCCCGTACCCTATATATCCTACATATTATGCCCCCCACGACCTCTATATTCTTACGTACCGTACCCTATATATCCTACATATTATGCCCCCACGACCTCTATATTCTTACATATTATGTTCCCATACCCTATATATCCTACATATTATGTCCCCCACAACCTCTATATTCTTACATATTATGTTCCCGTACACTATATATCCTACATATTATGCCCCCACGACCTCTATATTCTTACGTACCGTACCCTATATATCCTACATATTATGTCCCCCACGACCTCTATATTCTTACATATTATGTTCCCGTACCCTATATATCCTACATATTATGCCCCCCACGACCTCTATATTCTTACATATTATGTTCCCGTACCCTATATATCCTACATATTATGTCCCCCACGACCTCTATATTCTTACATATTATGTTCCCATAACCCTATATATCCTACATATTATTCCCCCCACGACCTCTATATTCTTACATATTATGTTCCCGTACTCTATATATCCTACATATTATGTCCCCCACGACCTCTATATTCTTACATATTATGTTCCCATACCCTATATATCCTACATATTATGCCCCCCACGACCTCTATATTCTTACATATTATGTTCCCATACCCTATATATCCTACATATTATGTCCCCCACAACCTCTATATTCTTACGTATTATGTTCCCGTACCCTATATATCCTACATATTATGCCCCCACGACCTCTATATTCTTACGTACCGTACCCTATATATCCTACATATTATGCCCCCCACGACCTCTATATTCTTACATATTATGTTCCCGTACCCTATATATCCTACATATTATGTCCCCCACGACCTCTATATTCTTACATATTATGTTCCCATACCCTATATATCCTACATATTATGTCCCCCACGACCTCTATATTCTTACATATTATGTTCCCGTACCCTATATATCCTACATATTATGTCCCCCACGACCTCTATATTCTTACATATTATGTTCCCGTACCCTATATATCCTACATATTATGCCCCCCACGACCTCTATATTCTTACATATTATGTTCCCGTACCCTATATATCCTACATATTATGCCCCCCACGGCCTCTATATTCTTACGTACCGTACCCTATATATCCTACATATTATGTCCCCCACGACCTCTATATTCTTACATATTATGTTCCCGTACCCTATATATCCTACATATTATGTCCCCCACAACCTCTATATTCTTACATATTATGTTCCCATACCCTATATATCCTACATATTATGCCCCCCACGACCTCTATATTCTTACATATTATGTTCCCGTACCCTATATATCCTACATATTATGTCCCCCACAACCTCTATATTCTTACATATTATGTTCCCATACCCTATATATCCTACATATTATGCCCCCCACAACCTCTATATTCTTACGTACCGTACCCTATATATCCTACATATTATGCCCCCCACGACCTCTATATTCTTACATATATGTTCCCGTACCCTATATATCCTACATATTATGTCCCCCACGACCTCTATATTCTTACATATTATGTTCCCGTACCCTATATATCCTACATATTATGTCCCCCACGACCTCTATATTCTTACATATTATGTTCCCGTACCCTATATATCCTACATGTTATGTCCCCCACGACCTCTATATTCTTACATATTATGTTCCCGTACCCTATATATCCTACATATTATGCCCCCACGACCTCTATATTCTTACATATTATGTTCCCGTACCCTATATATCCTACATATTATGTCCCCCACGACCTCTATATTCTTACATATTATGTTCCCGTACCCTATATATCCTACATATTATGTCCCCCACGACCTCTATATTCTTACATATTATGTTCCGTACCCTATATATCCTACATATTATGCCCCCCACGACCTCTATATTCTTACATATTATGTTCCCGTACCCTATATATCCTACATATTATGCCCCCCACGACCTCTATATTCTTACATATTATGTTCCCGTACCCTATATATCCTACATATTATGTCCCCCACGACCTCTATATTCTTACATATTATGTTCCCATACCCTATATATCCTACATATTATGCCCCCCACGACCTCTATATTCTTACATATTATGTTCCCGTACCCTATATATCCTACATATTATGTCCCCCACGACCTCTATATTCTTACATATTATGTTCCCATACCCTATATATCCTACATATTATGTCCCCCACGACCTCTATATTCTTACATATTATGTTCCCGTACCCTATATATCCTACATATTATGTCCCCCACGACCTCTATATTCTTACGTACCGTACCCTATATATCCTACATATTATGTCCCCCACGACCTCTATATTCTTACATATTATGTTCCCATACCCTATATATCCTACATATTATGTCCCCCACGACCTCTATATTCTTACATATTATGTTCCCATACCCTATATATCCTACATATTATGCCCCCACGACCTCTATATTCTTACATATTATGTTCCCATACCCTATATATCCTACATATTATGCCCCCCACAACCTCTATATTCTTACGTACCGTACCCTATATATCCTACATATTATGCCCCCCACGACCTCTATATTCTTACATATTATGTTCCCATACCCTATATATCCTACATATTATGCCCCCCACGACCTCTATATTCTTACATATTATGTTCCCATACCCTATATATCCTACATATTATGCCCCCCACAACCTCTATATTCTTACGTGCCGTACCCTATATATCCTACATATTATGTCCCCCGCGACCTCTATATTCTTACATATTATGTTCCCATACCCTATATATCCTACATATTATGCCCCCCACGACCTCTATATTCTTACATATTATGTTCCCATACCCTATATATCCTACATATTATGTCCCCCACGACCTCTATATTCTTACATATTATGTTCCCATACCCTATATATCCTACATATTATGCCCCCCACAACCTCTATATTCTTACGTACCGTACCCTATATATCCTACATATTATGCCCCCCACGACCTCTATATTCTTACATATTATGTTCCCATACCCTATATATCCTACATATTATGCCCCCCACGACCTCTATATTCTTACATATTATGTTCCGTACCCTATATATCCTACATATTATGTCCCCCACGACCTCTATATTCTTACATATTATGTTCCCATACCCTATATATCCTACATATTATGCCCCCCACGACCTCTATATTCTTACATATTATGTTCCCGTACCCTATATATCCTACATATTATGTCCCCCACGACCTCTATATTCTTACATATTATGTTCCCATACCCTATATATCCTACATATTATGCCCCCCACGACCTCTATATTCTTACATATTATGTTCCCGTACCCTATATATCCTACATATTATGTCCCCCACGACCTCTATATTCTTACATATTATGTTCCCATACCCTATATATCCTACATATTATGTCCCCCACGACCTCTATATTCTTACATATTATGTTCCCGTACCCTATATATCCTACATATTATGTCCCCCACGACCTCTATATTCTTACATATTATGTTCCCGTACCCTATATATCCTACATATTATGCCCCCCACGACCTCTATATTCTTACATATTATGTTCCCGTACCCTATATATCCTACATATTATGCCCCCCACGACCTCTATATTCTTACGTACCGTACCCTATATATCCTACATATTATGCCCCCCACGACCTCTATATTCTTACATATTATGTTCCCGTACCCTATATATCCTACATATTATGTCCCCCACGACCTCTATATTCTTACATATTATGTTCCCATACCCTATATATCCTACATATTATGTCCCCCACGACCTCTATATTCTTACATATTATGTTCCCGTACCCTATATATCCTACATATTATGCCCCCCACGACCTCTATATTCTTACATATTATGTTCCCGTACCCTATATATCCTACATATTATGCCCCCCACGACCTCTATATTCTTACATATTATGTTCCCGTACCCTATATATCCTACATATTATGTCCCCCACGACCTCTATATTCTTACATATTATGTTCCCATACCCTATATATCCTACATATTATGCCCCCCACGACCTCTATATTCTTACATATTATGTTCCCGTACCCTATATATCCTACATATTATGTCCCCCACGACCTCTATATTCTTACATATTATGTTCCCGTACCCTATATATCCTACATATTATGTCCCCCACGACCTCTATATTCTTACATATTATGTTCCCGTACCCTATATATCCTACATATTATGCCCCCCACGACCTCTATATTCTTACATATTATGTTCCCATACCCTATATATCCTACATATTATGTCCCCCACGACCTCTATATTCTTACATATTATGTTCCCGTACCCTATATATCCTACATATTATGTCCCCCACAACCTCTATATTCTTACGTACCGTACCCTATATATCCTACATATTATGTCCCCCACGACCTCTATATTCTTACATATTATGTTCCCATACCCTATATATCCTACATATTATGTCCCCCACGACCTCTATATTCTTACATATTATGTTCCCGTACCCTATATATCCTACATATTATGTCCCCCACGACCTCTATATTCTTACATATTATGTTCCCGTACCCTATATATATCCTACATATTATGTCCCCCACGACCTCTATATTCTTACGTACCGTACCCTATATATCCTACATATTATGCCCCCCACGACCTCTATATTCTTACATATTATGTCCCCGTACCCTATATATCCTACATATTATGTCCCCCACGACCTCTATATTCTTACATATTATGTTCCCATACCCTATATATCCTACATATTATGCCCCCCACGACCTCTATATTCTTACATATTATGTTCCCGTACCCTATATATCCTACATATTATGTCCCCCACGACCTCTATATTCTTACATATTATGTTCCCATACCCTATATATCCTACATATTATGCCCCCCACGACCTCTATATTCTTACATATTATGTTCCCGTACCCTATATATCCTACATATTATGTCCCCCACAACCTCTATATTCTTACATATTATGTTCCCATACCCTATATATCCTACATATTATGCCCCCCACGACCTCTATATTCTTACATATTATGTTCCCGTACCCTATATATCCTACATATTATGTCCCCCACAACCTCTATATTATTACATATTATGTTCCCGTACCCTATATATCCTACATATTATGTCCCCCACGACCTCTATATTCTTACATATTATGTTCCCGTACCCTATATATCCTACATATTATGTCCCCCACGACCTCTATATTCTTACATATTATGTTCCCGTACCCTATATATCCTACATATTATGTCCCCCACGACCTCTATATTATTACATATTATGTTCCCGTACCCTATATATCCTACATATTATGTCCCCCACGACCTCTATATTATTACATATTATGTTCCCGTACTCTATATATCCTACATATTATGTCCCCCACGACCTCTATATTATTACATATTATGTTCCCGTATCCTATATATCCTACATATTATGTCCCCCACGACCTCTATATTATTACATATTATGTTCCCATACCCTATATATCCTACATATTATGTCCCCCACGACCTCTATATTCTTACATATTATGTTCCCGTACCCTATATATCCTACATATTATGTCCCCCACAACCTCTATATTATTACATATTATGTTCCCGTACCCTATATATCCTACATATTATGTCCCCCACAACCTCTTTATTCTTACACATTATGTTCCCGTACCCTATATATCCTACATATTATGTCCCCCACAACCTCTATATTCTTACATATTTATTATGTTCCCATACCCTATATATCCTACATATTATGTCCCCCACAACCTCTATATTCTTCATATTATGTTCCCAGACCCTATATATCCTACATATTATGTCCCCCACGACCTCTATATTCTTACGTTGAAGTTATATTAATTTGTTTAACACATGTTTTTTAAGAAACATATTGTGGGTGGTTTTAAACGATATCCTGAAGCAATTATGCCATAAGTAAAAGTAATTCATATTTACTGCATATCAGGTAAATAAACTTGATAAATAAGACTTGATTTTGGTGACGTTGGTATTTTTTTAATAGTTATTTTACCAGTATGTAATTTTAGCAATCATATTTTTTGTTGTGTATGACACTAAAACAAATAGTATGTATTAAAATATATTGCTTATAAGTTCCATTTTTTGAGAAATTTAGCTAACACTACAATTTCTATAGCCAGAAAACATCCTATAATGGTATTCTCTTTTTTATATTTGGAATCATGTTGATCGAGTGGTAATACAAGAGAACAATGCCGTTTCTGGGTATAAGAATGCACTAGTGCTAACCTAGTTTCAGTTTTCCTCAGAGGAGCACTATTAAATTAAGCTAAATGCACGTGAAAAACAGAACGCTTCAATTATATAGATAAATCGTGTACACATTTATTCATAAACATATATTGTGATAAACAAAATACCAAAATCATAACATACGGATACAACTTCTAAATAAACAAACAGTTTTAAAACACACACACACACATAGCAACAAAAGCAGCATTATTTCCCCAAAATATTTCCTTTTGTACTGATTTCGTTTTTCAAAATATTTCCTTTTTTACTGATTTCATTTTTCATGTTACATTCAACAACAAATTGATATTCGTCTTCAAGTTTATTACATGTACTTCCATGTGTTGCTTTATTGACTGGTTGTAGCCGTCCGCCGTCTTCTGTTTCAAGAATATGCAACACACTCGTAACTTTGATATTGCCTGTATAAACATACCAATTACAGAAGTTTCCACAATACTAGAAGTGAATGAAAGCTTCACATATTAACAATGCTCAAATTGGAAGAAAGAAAGAAAGAGACTCTAATTGAAAAATAGAAAGAGAGAAAGAAAGAAAAAAAAAAGAAAGAAAGAAAGAGAGTGAATAAATGAATGAATTAATGAAAGAGAATGAATGAATGAATGAATGAATGAATGAATGAGTGAATGAGTGAATGAATGAATGAATGAATGAATGAATGAATGAATGAAAGGCATGTGTTCTTTTTAAAAAATCTGTGCCCCACCACCCCACCTCTCCCCGATGAAAAATATTGATCGTAACTCACACTTAACTAAGAGTATTCCCCCTCCACCCCCTCCCCCCGTCCGGGAATGAGTGAGTGAGTGAGTGAGTGAGTGAGTGAGTGAGTGAGTGAGTGAGTGAGTGAGTGAGTGAGTGAGTGAGTGAGTGAGTGAGTGAGAGTGAGTGAGTGAGTGAGTGAGTGAGTGAGTGAGTGAGTGAGTGAGTGAGTGAGTGAGTGAGTGAGTGAGTGAGTGAGTGAGTGAGTGAGTGAGTGAGTGAGTGAGTGAGTGAGTGAGTGAGTGAGTGAGTGAGTGAGTGAGTGAGTGAGTGAGTGAGTGAGTGAGTGAGTGAGTGAGTGAGTGAGTGAGTGAGTGAGTTGATAGAGGGTGACCGTTAACTAACTGAAATTAAATAAAGTGTTATAAAACTTCTATATCGTTTAACTTCCAACTTAACTGCATGGAAAGATTGTCTTTCAACTAATTAGGTAAAAAAGAAAGATTGTCCCTTTACGGGGAACTTTTTTTTAATCCGATCTCCAATTACATATAAGATTGTATAGTGTGGAAGACGACATCTATATTTCCATTGTGAGACTACTTTAAGGGAAACAGATGTACGTCAAAATGGTTCTTTCTGATATCATTCCAACATTGAGACAGAACCAACTTCTTTTCGCATTACTCCATCGTCAGATTGCATGACGGGAAATTCTTTAAGATCTACACTTCTAATTTCAATTAAAACTTCAACTGCCGTGGCGTCTTTTTGTACACTTTCTTTCTGTATGAACGGTTCACTTTCTGGAGTCTCTGGGACAACATCTCTTTTGTTGTTGCCATTGTCATTGTCAGTTTCTGACAGAGGCTGATTGGAAATGACGTCATATTTTCTCAGCACTTCTGGCGGATCAACAACAGTGATGTCAAATATTGGCCAACGTTCTTCATATTTGTCAAGCATGGTTTTGAGATATACTTGGAAGCTTATGTTTGAAGTATCAACAACTGCTACAGCATGCGATTTGAACAAGAATTTCCTCAACATAAATGGTAAGAAACCACCAATACTGGTTGCTATCAATTTATTGGTAGCCGAAACTTCGTATGTATCACCGAACGCCATAACTACGACGAGAACAAACATCAGGAAAATGATAATAACTGAAAATTCCATGGTCGCTTTTAGATAGCTTATGAGTAATTCGCCCGGAACAGAGTAAAATGGCATCCTACAAGATTTGAAGTAAAACTTTTTTGGAATAAGCGGTTTATCTTTCTTGCTCAGGAACAACAACAGCCGAGAAATCTGCCATCGTGGGTATCCTTCAGAACTTTTTGTCAACTTTACAGGCGATTCATCAACTTCATTTCGTTCAGTCTTCACAATGAAAGCCCTATTCTTCTGACACGCCTCTTCTTGGTAAATTACCTTTTCCACTTTTTCCTTTCCCAGACCTAAAACAACTGTGTGCATTGTTTTGTTAAATGCAAGAAATCGTTTACCAACACTCCCTAAACATTCAAATCCATAAAGGCCTAAAAGCATAACGAACGATATATAGGTCAATGTCGTGGATGCGTTCAATATTAATCCCATCAGCGTGTAGATACATATTTCCACAACGAACGAGAGGAACTCCACGACGAGGAAGATGACCGAATACATCGAAATCAGACATAACGTTATGATAAGTAATTGTTGAAATCTATACAACCTCGAATTCAAAACAGTTGCATTCTTTTCTAATGTCTCCGCTGTTGCAATATTCTCCATTTCCAGCTGCTTTTCTAAACGATTCAAAAAGCCTGAAAGGCGTGCGAAACACCTGTACCTACTGCATGCATTTCGTGGTACCATATACACGGCAAAATGTGCCAGCATTCGAAAAGTAAGGTTTAACGTGGGGAATAAGTAAAATGATAGTATCAGAACCGCAACTGGCAACACTGGAACCCAAATTATTATACCGATACATATTCCGAGTCCACCAAACACCGTGCACGGTTTTACAACCACTCGAATCAACCAGCCAAATACTTCGATTTTGCTCACTTCGCGCATATCTCTAAAGCACTTCCGCAATACAAACTTGAACTGTTCCTTCGTTCTTCTCCGCAGTACCCCAAATACACACGATTCCAAGGACAACATACAATATATTGTGATAAACAACACGTGTAATGGCGTAAGATACAGCGTCATACTTCCAGGGAAATGGAAATCTAGTTCCTTCTCAACCGCAGCTGATTTTCGCATGAGCAGTTCATCGTGTTCAAACCGGAAGTAGACATAGACGCGAACAAGCCATGGAAGAGCTAACGTTATCAACATGACGGCTTTCATTGACTCTTTTAGTAGTCGGTGCCAAGTCAATGACTTTTTGAAACATGGCTTCAAAACATCAGCATCGCAGCATTTGGTTAGTGATGGACGCTCGCGAATATCGCATTTAACAAACGAGTCGTACAATGTTTTAAATAATCCCACGGGAGCTGCGTTCTCGGTCAATAGGACGTTTTGCTTTATACGTAAGCAGACATCTGTGAGCGTAATTGTGTACGGTACATCTGGGTGCATAGTCTTAATCGTTTTCATAAAATTCGGCATGTGCCTAAATTTAGACAAGGTAAATCTATTACGCACGTGAGTAAACTTATCCGGGTTGTTTGTAACAACAGTATTTATCTTCAGTGGCTTTCCTGGTTCCAACACATGTTTAAACGGAGCTGCAGTGTGTTTTGTACGATACATCGAATCCGGGATAAGCCTGGGACTGAACAGTACAACTAATATTTTCACTATAGACATAATAACAAACAAAACGTCCAACCACACATCAGGCTCTAAATATTGACACGCGATGTTTGTCGAACTGCTTCTCTGACAGCACAAAAACCGGAAGTTGGCCGTACCCTTCTCATTAGTCACGTGCATGTTACAAACGCTGTCCTTGGGTTGAAGCTGCACAATTTCACCGGAGCTCGTGTTTTGGAAATCATTCATGACAAGTTCTCGGATGAGTTCTTCTATATCTGAATAGCTCAGATGGTTAAGACAGTTGTGTGGATGTTCCTTTAAATAAACATCTTCTGTTTCCACGCCGATTTCCAAAGTCGCCAATGAAAGCACGTCGTAATGAGGTCCCAACAGGAGCAATGCAGTGCCATGGCGGCCAGTGGACCGTATCCAAAAGAACGGCTTGTACATCAACGTCTCATTCTTACCATTAAACTCCCTCGTTTCCGAATTGGAAATATGAAGGTTGTATTTGATCAGTTTTGTTTCGTCATTCAATAGTTCCTTGATTTTATTGGTGATCGTTTCATCGACTGGAAGAAGACTGCAGTTTTTCAAAACCGAAGCAGCGACGTAAGGAACAACAAGAGGCTGCCCCGATGAGTTCGACAGTGGCACAAGCGTAGCATATTTCGTCGTATTGTTGACATGCATTCTCGTCACATTTGTCGGCAAAACAATCGACGGTGTAAAGGAAGTCGGCAATGCCGTCATGAATCCGGCGGCAAAGCACAGGTATACAAGGAGAGAGCGGGTGGTTACTGGCGACATCATTGCAGCATATTACGACTATCTGAAATATATGATGAAACACATTATTATATAGTGTTACATGAAGGAATTAACCGATATTTCTGGGGGACGGAAAAGTGAAAACAAAAATGTATACATGGAGAGAATTAAGAAATAACTACTTTTCCACTTCCTAGCGCTTTCGAATCTGCAGCCTCCAGCTACCAAGAAAAACTTCGCCCGCTTAACAGCGACGGCATAGAATTCAAGGCCATAAACAACCTAAAACAATAGGCCCAGAGACCTCAAAGCGTTTACCTTACATGATTGTTGAGGTGAAGATTAGGTGTATGGAGGGCTTTGTGCAAGATTATTCTAAGTGTAAATGTTAATTGTGTTAGGTTACTCCAGGGTCATTGTGTGTACACCCTAGGTGAAGTAACATGAGATGAACCGAATACACATGCATCATATCAGAACCCTAGGACTTTTACTTTCAGAGAAAACGATTGTTTACGTGTTTCCTATGTTACAGTAATAATGTCACCCTGGTGGGTTGGACCAATTTCATTTTACGTATATGTAACACTGTTGATCCACTTTAAAAATATATAACACTATTATCCATGTTGAGAACAACTTTTTGTTATTTTTTCGAATCATCTTTTTCTCGCTATCGATAGTGGGTAGTGGGTAGCGGGTAGCGAGACATAGCAGTCACTTTTCTGGCGGCGGTGGCCACATTTTAAATGAACTATATCTCAACAACCTCTGTTCGAATTTTTCTGAAGCTTTCTCGGATGGTTTATTGGGTCAAGGGACATCACGTGATGTTAAAATTACCAAGGTCAAGGTCATATTTTGCGTTTTCCCAAAATTTAACCTTGGTTAGGTAACATAATGTATGTGATTGACTCATTTTCTTTGTTTGATACTTGGGCATATGTATTGTTGGCATTGGTGGATATCACTGAACGACAAAAAATATCCAGGCCAATGTCATATTTTGCCCCAAACTTAACCTTGTTTAGGTAGCTTAACATTGGTTAGGTAACTTAACTTCAATTAACTTTATGTGATTGCCTCACTTTATGTCTTTGCTACTTGGTCATATGTATTGTTGGCATTGGTGGACATCGCTGAACGACAAAAAATACCAAGGTCAATGTCATATTTTGCGTTATTTCCCCCAAACTTAACCTTAGTTAGGTAACTTAACATTGGTTAGGTAACTTATCCTCAATTAACTTTATGTGATTGTCTCACTTTATGTCTTTGATACTTGGTCATATGTATCGTTGGCATTGGCGGACATCACTGAACGACAAAATTTAGCAAGGTCAAGGTAATATTTTGCGTTATTTAGTTAAAGGTCATTCATATTGACCAACGTTTTGTACGAAGATACTACTTGCATGTATATGTAAGTGTGTAGAACGTTTACAAGCTGGCCAGCGTTTTGTAGGCAGATACTGCTGGCATGTAGATGTAAGTGTGTAGAACGTTTACAAGTTTACCAGCGTTTTGTAGGCAGATACTGCTAGCATGTAGATGTGTGAAGAACGTTTACAAGCTGACCAACGTTTTGTAGGTAGATACTGCTGGCATTTAGATGTAAGTGTGTAGAACGTTTACAAGCTGACCAGCGTTTTGTAGGCAGACACCGCTGGCATGTAGATGTAAGTGTGTAGAACGTTTACAAGCTGACCGGCGTTTTGTAGGCAGATACTGCTGGCATGTAGATGTGTGTAGAACGTTTACAAGCTGACCAACATTTTGTAGGCAGATACTGCTGGCATGTAGATGTAAGTTTGTAGAACGTTTACAAGCTGACCAACGTTTAGTAGCCGGATACTGCTGGCATGTAGATGTAAGTCTGTATAACGTTTTTAAAGCTGTCCAGCGTTTTGTAGGCAGATACTGCTGGCATGTAGATGGAAGTGTGTAAAACGTTTACACGCTATCCAGCGTTTTGTACGCATATACCGCTGGCATGTAGATGTAAGTGTGTAGAACGTTTACAAGCTGACCAGCGTTTTGTAGGCAGATACTGCTGGCATGTAGATGTAGGTGTGTACAAAGTTTAAAAGCTGACCAGCGTTTTGTAGGCAGATACTGCTGGCATGTAGATGTAAGCGTGTAGAACGCTTACAAACTGACCAGCGTTTTGTAGGCAGATACTGCTGGCATGTAGATGTAAGGTGTAGAACGCTTACAAGCTGGCCAGCGTTTTGTAGCCAGATACTGCTGGTATGTAGATGTAAGTGTGTATAACGTTTACAAGCTGACCAGCGTTTTGTAGGCAGATACTGCTGGCATGTACATGTAAGTGTGTACAAAGTTTAAAAGCTGACCAGCGTTTTGTAGGAAGCTACTGCTGGCATGTTGATTTAAGTGTGTACACAGTTTAAAAGCTGACCAGCGTTTTGTAGGAAGATACTGCTGGCATGTTGATTTAAGTGTGTACACATTTTAAAAGCTGACCAGCGTTTTGCAGGAAGATACTGCTGGCATGTAGGTGTAAGTGTGTACAAAAGAGTACGAGAGTTGACCTTTGGAAACGACCGAACGCGATAAATACTACGAAATATTGCAGTCCCAGTTTGATTGAGACTGTTCATGAACGGTAGTGAAATATGCTTGCTACCGTTCACCCCCTAGCAATTTTAAAAGCTGACCAACGTTTTGTAGGAAGATAATGCTGGCATGTAGATGTGTGTATAAAGGTTAAAAGCTGACCAACATTTTGTAGGAAGATACTGCTGGCATGTAGATGTGTGTATAAAGGTTAAAAGCTGACTAACATTTTGTAGGAAGATACTGCCGGCATGTAGATGTGTGTATACAGTTTAAAAGCTGACTAACTCTCGTAGGAAGTAACTGCTGGCATGTAGATGTGTGTATAAAGTTTACAAACTGACCAACGTGTTGTAGGAAGATACTGCTGGCATGTAGATGTAGGCATGTATAAAGTTTAAAAGCTGACCAGCGTTTTGTAGGAAGAGTATATAGATGTAAGTTTGTACACAGTTTACAAGCTAACCGACGTTGTGTATGAAGATACTAATGGCATGTAGATTTAAGTGTCTAAATAGTTTAAAAGTTGAACAGATATCTTAGTCAATTTGTAGATATATCACCAACACATTCATTGGAGTAATAACAACTATTTTGAACTACTCATCTAAAGTATGGGGTTTTAATAAAGGATCAAACGTTGAAAGAACACACTTAAGGTTTTGTAAAAGAGTCTTGGGGGTGAAAATATCCACGCAAAATAATTTCATATACGGTGAAATAGGACGCATAAATTTTATAAATAAACGATATTATATAATAATTAAATATTGGTTGAAACTGTGTTTGTGTGGTCAAACAAAATACACAAAAGTAATTTATAGTATGCTTAAAAACGATAGTGAATTGCACATTAACAGAGTAAACTGGACATCACAAGTCAAACATTTGTTATCTAGACTTGGTTTCTACGATGTGTGGCTAGCGCAAGGTGTCGGAGATGTTAATATTTTTCTTTCAATGTTCAAACAAAGAATTCAAGATGTATGTATTCAAGATTGGGACGCAGAATTAAATATATCCACACGAGCGCTTTTCTATGGGACCATTTCTGCTTTTGAATTCAAACCGTACCTAGATAAAATAAAGATATCTAAATTTCGCTCTGCTCTGGCAAAACTCAGACTGTCATCGCATATATTAGAAATTGAATGTGGCCGGTGGCGAAAGTGTACCTTTACAAGATAGAACATGTAGACAATGTAACCTATTGGAGAACGAATACCATTTTGTAATTGAGTGCAACAACTACAACAATTTAAGAACTATACAGTATATACAAAAAAAATACTTTTGGAAACACCCAAGCTTCTTAAAATTTACACAACTAATAAATAGCACATGCGAGTCTGAAATCAGAAAGTTATCCGTGTTCGTATACAAAGCTTTTGAACTACGAATACTTATAAATAACTACTAAAGTAACACAGGGAACTTCTTGAACTTAATATTACAAGCTCGATATGTATAAATGCCTGCTTTGTAGAAAGATCTCTCCCAAAGGGATATGTTACTTATTTACTTAAACTTGCTAAATCATACTGCATATGAATGTTATTGTTTACTTATTAAAACATGCCGTGACTTATACATAATATACGAATGTAAGGCTGAATGGATAAGAGACCTAAGTAAATAAATGAGTTATTGGATGCAATGGAAAGAGAGAATTACTAGTATTCATGTAGTTTGTTACATACTATAACCTGCTATATAAATACATTATATTCTTCTCACCAGTGAAAATTATGTATAGATATGTATATTATTTAAACATGTTCATGTGCCATATTTGGCTTATATAAAGAAATATCAATCAGCTTAACAAAACAATTTGGATGTAAAACGTATATATTTATATGTATATTAACAAGCACGAAACCTAAATGAAGGTCATTCATATTGACCTACTGACTGATGTTGTATATATGTAATTGTTGTATATATGTAATTGTACCTACTGACTGATGTTGTGTATATGTAATTGTACCTACTCTCTGATGTTGTGTATATGTAATTGTACCTACTGACCGATGTTGTGTATATGTAATTGTTGTATATATGTAATTGTACCTACTGACTGATGTTGTATATATGTAATTGTACCTACTGACTGATGTTGTGTATATGTAATTGTACCTACTGACTGATGTTGTGTATATGTAATTGTACCTACTGACCGATGTTGTGTATATGTAATTGTTGTATATATGTAATTGTACCTACTGACTGAGGTTGTGTATATGTAATTGTACCTACTGACTGATGTTGTATATATGTAATTGTACCTACTGACTGATGTTGTATATATGTAATTGTACCTACTGACTGATGTTGTGTCTAAGTAATTGTACCTACCGACTGATGTTGTATATATGTAATTGTACCTACTGACTGATGTTGTGTATATGTAATTGTACCTACTGTCTGATGTTGTATATATGTAATTGTACCTACTGACTGATGTTGTATATATGTAATTGTACCTACCGACCGATGTTGTATATATGTAATTGTACCTACTGACCGATGTTGTATATATGTAATTGTACCTACTGACCGATGTTGTGTATATGTAATTGTACCTACTGACCGATGTTGTGTATATGTAATTGTACCTACTGACCGATGTTGTGTATATGTAATTGTACCTACTGACTGATGTTGTGTATATGTAATTGTACCTACTGACCGATGTTGTGTATATGTAATTGTACCTACTGACCGATGTTGTATTTATGTAATTGTACCTACTGACCGATGTTGTGTATATGTAATTGTACCTACCGACCGATATTGTGTATATGTAATTGTACCTACCGACCGATGTTGTGTATATGTAATTGTACCTACCGACTGATGTTGCGTATATGTAATTGTACCTACCGACTGATTTTGCGTATATGTTATTGTACCTACCGACTGATGTTGCGTATATGTAATTGTACCTACCGACAGATGTTGCGTATATGTAATTGTACCTACCGACCGATGTTGTGTATATGTAATTGTACCTACCGACCGATGTTGTGTATATGTAATTGTACCTATCGACCGATGTTGTGTATATGTAATTGTACCTACCGACTGATGTTGTGTATATGTAATTGTACCTACTGACTGATGTTGTGTATATGTAATTCCGACTGATGTTGTGTATATGTAATTGTACCTACTGACTGATGTTGTGTATATGTAATTGTACCTACTGACCGATGTTGTGTATATGTAATTGTTGTATATATGTAATTGTACCTACTGACTGATGTTGTATATATGTAATTGTACCTACTGACTGATGTTGTGTCTAAGTAATTGTACCTACTGTCTGATGTTGTATATATGTAATTGTACCTACTGACTGATGTTGTATATATGTAATTGTACCTACTGACTGATGTTGTGTATATGTAATTGTACCAACTGTCTGATGTTGTATATATGTAATTGTACCTACTGACCGATGTTGTGTATATGTAATTGTACCTACTGACCGATGTTGTGTATATGAAATTGTACCTACCGACCGATGTTGTGTATATGTAATTGTACCTACCGACCGATGTTGTGTATATGTAATTGTACCTACTGACCGATGTTGTGTATATGTAATTGTACCTACTGACCGATGTTGTGTATATGTAATTGTACCTACTGACCGATGTTGTGTATATGTAATTGTACCTACTGACCGATGTTGTGTATATGTAATTGTACCTACTGACCGATGTTGTGTATATGTAATTGTACCTACTGACCGATGTTGTATATATGTAATTGTACCTACTGACCGATGTTTTATGTAATTGTACCTACTGATCGATGTTATGTATATGTAATTGTACCTACCGACCGATGTTGTGTATATGTAATTGTACCTACTGACCGATGTTGCGTATATGTAATTGTACCTACCGACTGATGTTGCGTATATGTTATTGTACCTACCGACCGATGTTGCGTATATGTAATTGTACCTACCGACCGATGTTGCGTATATGTAATTGTACCTACCGACCGATGTTGTGTATATGTAATTGTACCTACCGACCGATGTTGTGTATATGTAATTGTACCTACCGACCGATGTTGTGTATATGTAATTGTACCTACCGACCGATGTTGTGTATATGTAATTGTACCTACCGACCGATGTTGTGTATATGTAATTGTACCTACTGACTGATGTTGTGTATATGTAATTGTACCTACTGACCGATGTTGTGTATATGTAATTGTACCTACTGACTGATGTTGTGTATATGTAATTGTACCTACTGACAGATGTTGTGTATATGTAATTGTTGTATATATGTAATTGTACCTACTGACTGATGTTGTATATATGTAATTGTACCTACTGACTGATGTTGTGTCTAAGTAATTGTACCTACCGACTGATGTTGTATATATGTAATTGTACCTACTGACTGATGTTGTATATATGTAATTGTACCTACTGACTGATGTTGTGTATATGTAATTGTACCTACTGTCCGATGTTGTATATATGTAATTGTACCTACTGACCGATGTTGTGTATATGTAATTGTACCTACTGACCGATGTTGTGTATATGTAATTGTACCTACTGACCGATGTTGTGTATATGTAATTGTACCTACTGACTGATGTTGTGTATATGTAATTGTACCTACTGACCGATGTTGTGTATATGTAATTGTACCTACCGACCGATGTTGTGTATATGTAATTGTACCTACCGACCGATGTTGCGTATATGTAATTGTACCTACCGACCGATGTTGCGTATATGTAATTGTACCTACCGACCGATGTTGCGTATATGTAATTGTACCTACCGACCGATGTTGCGTATATGTTATTGTACCTACCGACCGATGTTGCGTATATGTAATTGTACCTACCGACCGATGTTGCGTATATGTAATTGTACCTACCGACCGATGTTGCGTATATATAATTGTACCTACCGACCGATGTTGTGTATATGTAATTGTACCTACCGACCGATGTTGTGTATATGTAATTGTACCTACCGACCGATGTTGTGTATATGTAATTGTACCTACCGACCGATGTTGTGTATATGTAATTGTACCTACCGACCGATGTTGTGTATATGTAATTGTACCTACCGACCGATGTTGTGTATATGTAATTGTACCTACCGACTGATGTTGTGTATATGTAATTGTACCTACTGACTGATGTTGTGTATATGTAATTGTACCTACTGACCGATGTTGTGTATATGTAATTGTTGTATATATGTAATTGTACCTACTGACTGATGTTGTATATATGTAATTGTACCTACAGACTGATGTTGTGTCTAAGTAATTGTACCTACCGTTGTGTATATGTAATTGTACCTACCGACTGATGTTGTGTATATGTAATTGTACCTACCGACCGATGTTGTGTATATGTAATTGTACCTACTGACCAATGTTGTGTATATGTAATTGTACCTACTGACCGATGTTGTGTATATGTAATTGTACCTACCGACTGATGTTGTGTATATGTAATTGTACCTACTGACTGATGTTGTGTATATGTAATTGTACCTACTGACCGATGTTGTGTATATGTAATTGTTGTATATATGTAATTGTACCTACTGACTGATGTTGTATATATGTAATTGTACCTACAGACTGATGTTGTGTCTAAGTAATTGTACCTACCGACTGATGTTGTATATATGTAATTGTACCTACTGACCGATGTTGTGTATATGTAATTGTACCTACTGTCCGATGTTGTATATATGTAATTGTACCTACTGACCGATGTTGTGTATATGTAATTGTACCTACTGACCGATGTTGTGTATATGTAATTGTACCTACTGACCGATGTTGTGTATATGTAATTGTACCTACTGACCGATGTTGTGTATATGTAATTGTACCTACTGACCGATGTTGTGTATATGTAATTGTACCTACTGACCGATGTTGTGTATATGTAATTGTACCTACTGACCGATGTTGTATTTATGTAATTGTACCTACCGACCGATGTTGCGTATATGTAATTGTACCTACCGACCGATGTTGCGTATATGTAATTGTACCTACCGACTGATGTTGCGTATATGTAATTGTACCTACCGACCGATGTTGCGTATATGTAATTGTACCTACCGACCGATGTTGTGTTTATGTAATTGTACCTACCGACTGATGTTGTGTATATGTAATTGTACCTACCGACCGATGTTGTGTATATGTAATTGTACCTACCGACTGATGTTGTGTATATGTAATTGTACCTACCGACTGATGTTGTGTATATGTAATTGTACCTACCGACTGATGTTGTGTATATGTAATTGTACCTACTGACTGATGTTGTGTATATGTAATTGTACCTACTGACCGATGTTGTGTATATGTAATTGTTGTATATATGTAATTGTACCTACTGACTGATGTTGTATATATGTAATTGTACCTACTGACTGATGTTGTGTCTAAGTAATTGTACCTACCGACTGATGTTGTGTATATGTAATTGTACCTACTGTGTCTGATGTTGTGTATATGTAATTGTACCTACTGTGTCTGATGTTGTATATATGTAATTGTACCTACTGACCGATGTTGTGTATATGTAATTGTACCTACTGACCGATGTTGTGTATATGTAATTGTACCTACTGACCGATGTTGTGTATATGTAATTGTACCTACTGTGTCTGATGTTGTATATATGTAATTGTACCTACTGACCGATGTTGTGTATATGTAATTGTACCTACTGACCGATGTTGTGTATATGTAATTGTACCTACTGACCGATGTTGTGTATATGTAATTGTACCTACCGACCGATGTTGTGTATATGTAATTGTACCTACCGACCGATGTTGCGTATATGTAATTGTACCTACCGACCGATGTTGCGTATATGTAATTGTACCTACAGACCGATGTTGCGTATATGTAATTGTACCTACTGACCGATGTTGCGTATATGTAATTGTACCTACCGACCGATGTTGCGTATATGTAATTGTACCTACCGACCGATGTTGCGTATATGTTATTGTACCTACCGACCGATGTTGCGTATATGTAATTGTACCTACCGACCGATGTTGCGTATATGTAATTGTACCTACCGACCGATGTTGTGAATATGTAATTGTACCTACCGACCGATGTTGTGTATATGTAATTGTACCTACCGACTGATGTTGTGTATATGTAATTGTACCTACCGACCGATGTTGTGTATATGTAATTGTACCTACCGACCGATGTTGTGTATATGTAATTGTACCTATCGACCGATGTTGTGTATATGTAATTGTACCTACTGACCGATGTTGTGTATATGTACTTGTACCTACTGACCGATGTTGTGTATATGTACTTGTACCTACTGACCGATGTTGTGTATATGTAATTGTACCTTCTGACCGATGTTGTGTTTATGTAATTGTACCTACTGACCGATGTTGTGTATATGTAATTGTACCTACTGACCGATGTTGTGTATATGTAATTGTACCTACTGACCGATGTTGTGTATATGTATTTGTACCTACCGACCGATGTTGTGTATATGTAATTGTACCTACCGACTGATGTTGTGTATATGTAATTGTACCTACTGACCGATGTTGTGTATATGTAATTGTTTTATATATGTAATTGTACCTACTGACTGATGTTGTATATATGTAACTGTACCTACTGACTGATGTTGTGTCTAAGTAATTGTACCTACCGACTGATGTTGTATATATGTAATTGTACCTACTGACTGATGTTGTATATATGTAATTGTACCTACTGACTGATGTTGTGTATATGTAATTGTACCTACTGTCTGATGTTGTATATATGTAATTGTACCTACTGACCGATGTTGTGTATATGTAATTGTACCTACTGACCGATGTTGTGTATATGTAATTGTACCTACTGACCGATGTTGTGTATATGTAATTGTACCTACTGACCGATGTTGTGTATATGTAATTGTACCTACCGACCGATGTTGTGTTTATGTAATTGTACCTACCGACCGATGTTGTGTATATGTAATTGTACCTACCGACTGATGTTGCGTATATGTAATTGTACCTACCGACTGATGTTGCGTATATGTTATTGTACCTACCGACCGATGTTGCGTATATGTAATTGTACCTACCGACCGATGTTGTGTTTATGTAATTGTACCTACCGACCGATGTTGTGTATATGTAATTGTACCTACCGACCGATGTTGTGTATATGTAATTGTACCTACCGACTGATGTTGTGTATATGTAATTGTACCTACCGACTGATGTTGTGTATATGTAATTGTACCTACTGACTGATGTTGTGTATATGTAATTGTACCTACTGACCGATGTTGTGTATATGTAATTGTTGTATATATGTAATTGTACCTACTGACTGATGTTGTATATATGTAATTGTACCTACTGACTGATGTTGTGTCTAAGTAATTGTACCTACCGACTGATGTTGTATATATGTAATTGTACCTACTGACTGATGTTGTATATATGTAATTGTACCTACTGACTGATGTTGTGTATATGTAATTGTACCTACTGTCTGATGTTGTATATATGTAATTGTACTTACTGACTGATGTTGTGTATATGTAATTGTACCTACTGACCGATGTTGTGTATATGTAATTGTACCTACTGACCGATGTTGTGTATATGTAATTGTACCTACTGACTGATGTTGTGTATATGTAATTGTACCTACTGACCGATGTTGTGTATATGTAAACCGATGTTGTGTTTTTGTAATTGTACCTACCGACTGATGTTGTGTATATGTAATTGTACCTACTGACTGATGTTGTGTATATGTAATTGTACCTACCGACTGATGTTGTGTATATGTAATTGTACCTACTGACTGATGTTGTGTATATGTAATTGTACCTACTGACCGATGTTGTGTATATGTAATTGTTGTATATATGTAATTGTACCTACTGACTGATGTTGTATATATGTAATTGTACCTACCGACTGATGTTGTGTCTAAGTAATTGTACCTACCGACTGATGTTGTATATATGTAATTGTACCTACTGACTGATGTTGTATATATGTAATTGTACCTACTGACTGATGTTGTGTATATGTAATTGTACCTACTTTCTGATGTTGTATATATGTAATTGTACCTACTGACCGATGTTGTGTATATGTAATTGTACCTACTGACCGATATTGTGTATATGAAATTGTACCTACTGACCGATGTTGTGTATATGTAATTGTACCTACTGACTGATGTTGTGTATATGTAATTGTACCTACTGACCGATGTTGTGTATATGTAATTGTACCTACCGACCGATGTTGTGTATATGTAATTGTACCTACCGACCGATGTTGCGTATATGTAATTGTACCTACCGACCGATGTTGCGTATATGTAATTGTACCTACCGACCGATGTTGCGTATATGTAATTGTACCTACCGACCGATGTTGCGTATATGTTATTGTACCTACCGACCGATGTTGCGTATATGTAATTGTACCTACCGACCGATGTTGCGTATATGTAATTGTACCTACCGACTGATGTTGTGTTTATGTAATTGTACCTATCGACCGATGTTGTGTATATGTAATTGTACCTACTGACCGATGTTGTGTATATGTACTTGTACCTACTGACCGATGTTGTGTATATGTACTTGTACCTACTGACCGATGTTGTGTATATGTAATTGTACCTACTGACCGATGTTGTGTATATGTAATTGTACCTACTGACCGATGTTGTGTATATGTAATTGTACCTACCGACCGATGTTGTGTTTATGTAATTGTACCTACCGACCGATGTTGTGTATATGTAATTGTACCTACCGACTGATGTTGCGTATATGTAATTGTACCTACCGACTGATGTTGCGTATATGTTATTGTACCTACCGACCGATGTTGCGTATATGTAATTGTACCTACCGACCGATGTTGTGTTTATGTAATTGTACCTACCGACCGATGTTGTGTATATGTAATTGTACCTACCGACCGATGTTGTGTATATGTAATTGTACCTACCGACTGATGTTGTGTATATGTAATTGTACCTACCGACTGATGTTGTGTATATGTAATTGTACCTACTGACTGATGTTGTGTATATGTAATTGTACCTACTGACCGATGTTGTGTATATGTAATTGTTGTATATATGTAATTGTACCTACTGACTGATGTTGTATATATGTAATTGTACCTACTGACTGATGTTGTGTCTAAGTAATTGTACCTACCGACTGATGTTGTATATATGTAATTGTACCTACTGACTGATGTTGTATATATGTAATTGTACCTACTGACTGATGTTGTGTATATGTAATTGTACCTACTGTCTGATGTTGTATATATGTAATTGTACTTACTGACTGATGTTGTGTATATGTAATTGTACCTACTGACCGATGTTGTGTATATGTAATTGTACCTACTGACCGATGTTGTGTATATGTAATTGTACCTACTGACTGATGTTGTGTATATGTAATTGTACCTACTGACCGATGTTGTGTATATGTAAACCGATGTTGTGTTTTTGTAATTGTACCTACCGACTGATGTTGTGTATATGTAATTGTACCTACTGACTGATGTTGTGTATATGTAATTGTACCTACCGACTGATGTTGTGTATATGTAATTGTACCTACTGACTGATGTTGTGTATATGTAATTGTACCTACTGACCGATGTTGTGTATATGTAATTGTTGTATATATGTAATTGTACCTACTGACTGATGTTGTATATATGTAATTGTACCTACCGACTGATGTTGTGTCTAAGTAATTGTACCTACCGACTGATGTTGTATATATGTAATTGTACCTACTGACTGATGTTGTATATATGTAATTGTACCTACTGACTGATGTTGTGTATATGTAATTGTACCTACTTTCTGATGTTGTATATATGTAATTGTACCTACTGACCGATGTTGTGTATATGTAATTGTACCTACTGACCGATATTGTGTATATGAAATTGTACCTACTGACCGATGTTGTGTATATGTAATTGTACCTACTGACTGATGTTGTGTATATGTAATTGTACCTACTGACCGATGTTGTGTATATGTAATTGTACCTACCGACCGATGTTGTGTATATGTAATTGTACCTACCGACCGATGTTGCGTATATGTAATTGTACCTACCGACCGATGTTGCGTATATGTAATTGTACCTACCGACCGATGTTGCGTATATGTAATTGTACCTACCGACCGATGTTGCGTATATGTTATTGTACCTACCGACCGATGTTGCGTATATGTAATTGTACCTACCGACCGATGTTGCGTATATGTAATTGTACCTACCGACTGATGTTGTGTTTATGTAATTGTACCTATCGACCGATGTTGTGTATATGTAATTGTACCTACTGACCGATGTTGTGTATATGTACTTGTACCTACTGACCGATGTTGTGTATATGTACTTGTACCTACTGACCGATGTTGTGTATATGTAATTGTACCTACTGACCGATGTTGTGTATATGTAATTGTACCTACTGACCGATGTTGTGTATATGTAATTGTACCTACCGACCGATGTTGTGTATATGTAATTGTACCTACCGACCGATGTTGTGTATATGTATTTGTACCTACCGACCGATGTTGTGTATATGTAATTGTACCTACCGACTGATGTTGTGTATATGTAATTGTACCTACTGACCGATGTTGTGTATATGTAATTGTTGTATATATGTAATTGTACCTACTGACTGATGTTGTATATATGTAATTGTACCTACTGACTGATGTTGTGTCTAAGTAATTGTACCTACCGACTGATGTTATATATATGTAATTGTACCTACTGACTGATGTTGTATATATGTAATTGTACCTACTGACTGATGTTGTGTATATGTAATTGCACCTACTGTCTGATGTTGTATATATGTAATTGTACCTACTGACCGATGTTGTGTATATGTAATTGTACCTACTGACCGATGTTGTGTATATGTAATTGTACCTACTGACCGATGTTGTGTATATGTAATTGTACCTACTGACCGATGTTGTGTATATGTAATTGTACCTACTGACCGATGTTGTATTTATGTAATTGTACCTACCGACCGATGTTGTGTATATGTAATTGTACCTACCGACCGATGTTGTGTATATGTAATTGTACCTACCGACTGATGTTGCGTATATGTAATTGTACCTACCGACTGATGTTGCGTATATGTTATTGTACCTACCGATCGATGTTGCGTATATGTAATTGTACCTACCGACCGATGTTGTGTTTATGTAATTGTACCTACCGACCGATGTTGTGTATATGTAATTGTACCTACCGACCGATGTTGTGTATATGTAATTGTACCTACCGACTGATGTTGTGTATATGTAATTGTACCTACCGACTGATGTTGTGTATATGTAATTGTACCTACTGACTGATGTTGTGTTTATGTAATTGTACCTACTGACCGATGTTGTGTATATGTAATTGTTGTATATATGTAATTGTACCTACTGACTGATGTTGTATATATGTAATTGTACCTACTGACTGATGTTGTGTCTAAGTAATTGTACCTACCGACTGATGTTGTATATATGTAATTGTACCTACTGACTGATGTTGTATATATGTAATTGTACCTACTGACTGATGTTGTGTATATGTAATTGTACCTACTGTCTGATGTTGTATATATGTAATTGTACCTACTGACTGATGTTGTGTATATGTAATTGTACCTACTGACCGATGTTGTGTATATGTAATTGTACCTACTGACCGATGTTGTGTATATGTAATTGTACCTACTGACTGATGTTGTGTATATGTAATTGTACCTACTGACCGATGTTGTGTATATGTAAACCGATGTTGTGTATATGTAATTGTACCTACCGACTGATGTTGTGTATATGTAATTGTACCTACTGACTGATGTTGTGTATATGTAATTGTACCTACCGACTGATGTTGTGTATATGTAATTGTACCTACTGACTGATGTTGTGTATATGTAATTGTACCTACTGACCGATGTTGTGTATATGTAATTGTTGTATATATGTAATTGTACCTACTGACTGATGTTGTATATATGTAATTGTACCTACTGACTGATGTTGTGTCTAAGTAATTGTACCTACCGACTGATGTTGTATATATGTAATTGTACCTACTGACTGATGTTGTATATATGTAATTGTACCTACTGACTGATGTTGTGTATATGTAATTGTACCTACTGTCTGATGTTGTATATATGTAATTGTACCTACTGACCGATGTTGTGTATATGTAATTGTACCTACTGACCGATGTTGTGTATATGTAATTGTACCTACTGACTGATGTTGTGTATATGTAATTGTACCTACTGACCGATGTTGTGTATATGTAATTGTACCTACCGACTGATGTTGCGTATATGTAATTGTACCTACCGACCGATGTTGCGTATATGTTATTGTACCTACCGACCGATGTTGCGTATATGTAATTGTACCTACCGACCGATGTTGCGTATATGTAATTGTACCTACCGACCGATGTTGCGTATATGTAATTGTACCTACCGACCGATGTTGTGTATATGTAATTGTACCTACCGACTGATGTTGTGTATATGTAATTGTACCTACCGACTGATGTTGTGTATATGTAATTGTACCTACTGACTGATGTTGTGTATATGTAATTGTACCTATCGACTGATGTTGTGTATATGTAATTGTACCTACTGACCGATGTTGTGTATATGTACTTGTACCTACTGACCGATGTTGTGTATATGTAATTGTACCTACTGACCGATGTTGTGTATATGTAATTGTACCTACTGACCGATGTTGTGTATATGTAATTGTACCTACTGACTGATGTTGTGTATATGTAATTGTATCTACTGACCGATGATGTGTATATGTAATTGTACCTACTGACCGATGTTGTGTATATGTAATTGTACCTACTGACCGATGTTGTGTATATGTAATTGTACCTACTGACTGATGTTGTGTATATGTATTTGTACCTACTGACCGATGTTGTGTATATGTAATTGTACCTACCGACTGATGTTGTGTATATGTAATTGTACCTACCGACTGATGTTGTATATATGTATGTAGGTGTGAATGCAGTTTGGAATCTGTATGGCTTTTGGTATCTACTGTGCATTTCAGGATGCCTGTGCGTCAAATATTCATGAATCAAGATTTTTTTTATTGCTTACTTTATGTTTTCATACCTGATATGGTTAGACAGAATGAAAATAGACCCTCTTGGATCTGTTTGCAATCCTGCCATAGCCATCCGGTATGCTCCACAAAGCCTAAAATTCATTGTGACCCCATTGTTTCCATTGTATAAATTAAAACAACATGGCGGCAGTGTTTTTTTTTAGAAAGTGTCGTCTGCGCATGTCTGTTTCTAGGGTTCAGATGTACCAAGTAAAACGTAGGTTATGCAGGGTGGTGTTGTTGTTCAATGTTCAGCACCTCCGGCAATCAGCCATACTTATCCTTTATTTTGAAATGAAAACCATTATATCTAGCAAATAAATGGTAGGTAAATAGTATACTGCAGTTATAATTTGTAATTTACACCAATGTTGGTCAACTGATTTTTTACGTCACCCTACCCTAGAAAAATAGAATCTTCCGCCGTCGCCATTTTGATTTTCGGCTGTCAATAAAATTACATGTAAACATGGGGTTTCAAAATGATTTTTTGGCTTTGCGAAGCTTAAAGGATGGCTACGCGAAGATTGAAAACAGATTCAGGAGCGTCCGTTTTCATTCTTTTCAATCATATCAGGTATGAAAACATATAGAAAGTAATAAAAAAAAATCTTGATTCAAATTCGACGCAATACCCTGAAATGCACAGTAAGTAATGAACTTAATAACAACCTGAACATGAAACGTTAATGTATGCATATTGATGTTATGCAGATCTAAACATGGGTGAAGTTTGCAAGCTCAAGGACATCTGGAGTCCGAGAAATGGACTTAAGTCAACAAAAACAATATTGTAAACAAACAGCAAAGTAGGTCAAGGTCATTCATAATGGCCTACATACTGACGTCAAGTAGATGTAAGCATGTGTGCAGTTTGAAAACGCTACGGCTTCTGGTATCTGTGAAATGGACTTAAATTATTATTATTTTCGTACGGACGGAGAGTCGGACATACGGTCGGACAGACAAGCGTAACACTTTAAATGTAAATGCCGGCTCGAATTTCGTGACGGGGCATATACATATGCAATTAATAGTTTCATTTGATTAATACAAGGTTGTTTTTTTATTCACAAAAAAAGAGAGAACTTCATACTTACACGTGCCCGCAACAGAATCACACATAGCACATCCATGCACTTTCATGAACCGTGTACAAATGATAGTAGCAACAATGTATCTCATGTGTACATATACACGAATTGGAAATAAATAATATGATGGATTTTAAAACACCCAGCACATACCCAGCACATACCTTTGATTAACGTCTGCTTTGTTCTAGTAAACGGATCGATAGATGATCAGATAAGGAAAATGAAAATCGATATAAAAGCTTCTACCTTACTCACGAGATTCCACATCTAAAGGTCGGATACATATCAGGGAAATGTTGTTGTTTTTTTAAATAAAAGAGAGAAAACATCTAATTTAAAGAAACTAACTCTCCAAATAACGGCACATTTACGCTTAAAAACCGTTTATCAAAACTTTATCTAGGTGTTCATGTCATATACTAATGTATATGTGCCGACTAAAAGAATAGGTTTATTCACTGGTTCTTAAAATATCCGTACTGAATATGTGACAATGAATTATGACTTGATAACTCTTAATTCGACGCTCCTGTTTTGGGGTTTGGTCTGGCTGGTTAAAGCCGCTTATATTGTGTCTTTAGAGTTTGGATTCTCAAAATATATAAGTTCAATATTTACCTCGTCGTCAATAAGTTTAGAAACACATGTTGTCAAATGTAGCTGTTGTTGGCGGGAAAGCTACTCTAAGCAACTGCCTTATAAATGTGTTAGTTTGAAATGCTTTCAGTCTAGTTGTTTGCAGCTGTATAAGCAAATATTAAACCTACATGGGAGTCTAAGCTTGAAGATATGTTTGTGCTACCTATGTTCAGTTTAATTCCCTCTAACTGTATATTGCGTTGTCTACCCATCCTACTTCAGGTCGCCTTTCAAATTCATTAGTATGGCCGGGACGGGGTGGTAGGGGTGCATACTAGTAGAGCTGCACTTATCCATACATGTATTGTGTCGCGAATTACTCTTTTGAAATACACGACATATTTTTGGCAACCAAAGTATAAGTTTACAGGCATAACGTATTTACAAACAACCCTAATTTAAACAAAGGCAAAGTCGATGAGGGTGGAGGGTGGGGACGTGGGGGGCATCGCAAATATCCGCACGTCGCTGTCATGTTCATATCCTAGTCAGCCACTACGTCAACAATTGTGTAAACTATATGTAATGTTACTTTTGGGGAATTAGATCCTGGATTTGAAAAGTAACGACATCTGACTCATCTACATCCTGGGCAACCTCTGTGATAAACACCAACACCATTCTGCAACTGGTGTATGAGGAGTTTAAGCTGCTACAAGGAAACAATACAAATGCATGCTGACCCCAAATGACCATAAGTCCCCTACTCCAGGGAGGAAGATTCGTACATCAAGTCTAAAATCGCAATTAAATATGGCAGCAGTAATGTTGTAGGTTTTCGTCACTGCTGACTTTTTGGCAAAACAGCCTGTTTTGTAGTGACAATAGTTTTAAAAAAATGGAATAATTTTTTGTCTAAAGGTTATGACTAGAATATAGTGAAGAAAAAATTGAAAAATATCATTTGGTTGAAGAATTATTGACTATTGTATCAATATTCCTTTGTTTTGGATTTATAAAATTTAGTTCACCTGAACTGGAATATAACATTGTGACACTCTCCCTAGTGGATTAAAGGATTAACTTGTTCACAGTAGTGCATCATGAGTAAGGAGGTTATTAAACCAGCCAAGCCAATGGCAAAATTAAAGGGAAGTACAGGTGCCTCAGGCAGTAGGCAACCAGCACCTAAGAGAACAAACTCTGATATGTCCCCAAATAGCAGTGTTGAGGAGATAACTGTACTTAGCCACCATATAGAAGAGCTATCGGACGATATGAAAAGCCTTAAGGGAGAGATATTGAGTGTCAGGGGAGAGCTCAAAAGAGTCCTGAAAAAAGATGAAATGGAGCTATTCATTAAAGAAACAGTCAGCAAAATAATTTCTGAGCTGAATGAGAACATGGAGTTAATGATCCAAATTAAAATAGACGAAACGACAAAAGGAATGAGAGAAAAAATGAAGGACATTGAAAATGAAAACATACAACTAAAAAGTGACATACACAGCCTCAGATCACAGCTTACAACCACAAAAACAAAGAGTGAAGAAGCTGATATGAGATCTAAGGAAGCGCTGTCCATGTCAAATTACAATGAGCAGTACTCGCGTAAAAATAACGTTAAGATCCTTAACATCGAAGATAAGCTCAACGAAACTGAAGAGGAGCTCACATCTCACGTCTGTGACTTGCTCCAAGAAAAAGGGGTCACTTCAGCTATCGAAAATAGTTGCCATCCACCGCATTTGGGAAAGTAGGCCAACCGAAACCAGTCTTACTTAAACTGGCCAACAACAACGAAAAAACAAAAATCATGAGAAAGAGGTCCGAGTTTAAACAAATGGGTCACCGCCTTGTGGACGATGTCACAAAGTGCAATGCACATTTAATCAAGAGCCTGTGGGACCACAAAGACATTGAGCAGGCATGGTATTACAATGGGTCCGTCTACGGGAAGACCCAGGCAGGAACACGACACCGATTCGATATATTCGATGACATTGCGGCCGGTTGTGGGGAAGTGAATATTTCCCAATTTAGGTGGGGACACTGACAGTAGCTTGTGATGAAATATATTTACTTCACGATAAGTAATAAAAATACAACTACATGTATACTTCTTAATTCTATAGTTTAAATCTTATATAAGTGTGAAAGTTGTGAGTGTTTAATTCAGTTTTGAGTGTTGAATCATTCTTTACTGGATGGTGATAATATTCAGTGGACAGCTAAAGATTATAACAGTTATATAACTCACTAGTGACACACATTTATGGAGTATGTACAGTTACTGATTCTATATAATTATATACCTGAAGGACAGTGAATGTGATTTTGAAAACCAAAGAGGATATACCATGAACATATTTAGTATGTGCAGTTTATGAAATATATTAATCTTGTTGAGGACTATAATTATTTTGGCTTAAAAAGTGAGTATTTTTATCATTTAAATATATTTTCTTGCATATGTTCAGAACAAAGGCTGAAAAGCTGTAATAGAAAAAATATCTATTAATAAAAAAGTATTTTAAACAGCCACAATCTGTTTTTAAGTTTGAGTATTTTTTCTTTCCTTTTGATATTCATAAGGCAAGAGGGAAAAAAGGGTTTGTTTCCGCTAACGGCTTCAAAAGAATTAGGGTAGGTAGGTAGCCAGAACTTTTCTTTTTTTTTAATTATTATTAATGACCTTATTTTTTTTAATGAAAAAACGCTTTTAATATGGTAAAAAATACTGGGGAAGGTATTACTACCTAGAGAATACATGGTAATGGCCCTTTTTCAATTTTTGGTTATGTACATTGGCTAAATAATAGGGTCGGTCGGGTTGGCGGGAACAAGCATTTTTTTTTCTTTTAAGCCTAATATATATTTATAATAGATCTATATAGACATAATTAATAATAGTACAGGCTTGTTTGTCTTTGTTTATTTTTGCCAAAGTCAGCTTTTGGTTCATTTTGTTATGAATCTGGCACTTATCATTTTGCCTTTTTGTTTGCATTCCCTTATATTTTATTTCATGTTACTGGTACTGTACAGGGGACCCTCTCTGTTTGGATTTTACTTTGATTACATGTCTTATATGATGACTCATGGAGGCTAAAATTTTGTCAGTTAATTGTCAGGGTCTTGGCTCAACTGAGAAACGTCTAGATGTATTTAATTACTTGAAATCAAAACAATGTCATATATACTGCCTTCAAGATATTCATTCAACAAAATCTAGCGAACATATTATAAAATCACAATGGGGATTTGATGGCATTTTTAGCTCTGGTACTTCAAATTCCAGAGGAGTTGCAATATTATTTAACAAAAATGTTGAGTACACTCTACATAAACATATATCTTGCCCCGAAGGCAACTTTATTATAGCAGATCTAACTGTTAATAATAACAGATTGACATTAATTAACATATATGGCCCAAATTATGATAATATTGTGAGACTATCAGAGACAATTACTACTGATAAAATGATATGGTGTGGCGACTTTAATCTAGTACAGGATCCCAAAACTGATTACTACAATTACAAAACTATAAATAATAAAAATGCTCGCGAAAAGATTTTGGAAATAAAAGAAAAATATTACCTTATTGATCCTTTCAGAGAAAATAATCCAGATTTAAAAAGATATACATGGAGAAAAAAGAACCCTTTAAAGCAGACACGACTTGACTTTTTTCTGATAACAGACAATTTATTACCGTCGGTAAACAAAAGGACGATAGAGTCTAGCTATCGTTCTGACCATTCCATGGTTATTCTAGATCTTTCTTTTACCCTATTTAAAAGAGGAAAACCATTATGGAAACATAACAATTCTTTACTGAAAGACATAGATTACTTAAATTGTATGAACGAAAAAATAAATGATATCATAACACAATATGCGCTACCTATATATGACATCCAAAACATCAAATACATACCAAATCAAGAAATACAGTTTGTCATCAATGACCAATTATTTTTAGATACACTCTTAATGGAGTTCAGGGGGAAATCCATTTCATACTCAAGCTTTAAAAAGAAACAACAAGATGACCTAGAGAAAGATGTTATCCAAAAAATAGAGAAATTAGAACACAACCTTTTACCAGAAAATTTGGAGCAGTTAGAAAATTTAAAAGAAACTTTAACAGACAGCAGAAAATGCAAGGTTATGTTATTAGATCAAGAGCAACTATTACTGAAGAAGATGAAAGACCCAATAGATATTTTTGCAATCTTGAACCCTATAATTACACAAGCAAAGTTATTCCAAAAATTGAAAAAGATGACAGTACATTAATAACGGGCCAATTTGATATTCTTGAAGAAACTAAATGTTTTTATGAATCATTATATAGAAAAACAGATGCCATCATGACAGATGTAGATTTAGATACAGAACTTCTTAATTATGATATTTTTTCAAAGCTTTCCCCTGAGGAAGCAAACTCTCTGGAAGGAACGATAACTTTTGAACAAGCATCATCAACGCTGAAAGCAATGTCAAATAATCGCAGTCCCGGTTCAGATGGATTCAGCGCAGATTTCTTTAAAGTTTTTTGGAAGCACTTAGGGCATTTTGTAATAACAGCAATACATTTTAGTTATCTTAATGGAGAATTATCAATAACGCAAAGGGAAGGGATTATAACTTGCATACCAAAGGATAATAAACCCCGTAAGTTTTTAAAGAATTATAGGCCTATCTCATTATTGAATTGTGTTTATAAAATTGCATCTGCACTATAGCTTCCAGAATTAAAACTACACTATATAAACTTATTAATGGGGATCAAACTGGTTTTATAGCTGGGCGATACTTGGGAGAAAATATAAGGCAGCTTTTTGACATCATGCACTTTGCTGAAGAAAACAGCTTACCTGGATTAATTTTGTTGGTGGACTTTGAAAAAGCATTTGATTCTCTATTTTGGGCATTTATTCATAAAGTTTTGGCTTTTTTTGGATTTGGTACCTCTATTACTTCATGGCTAAAAGTTCTATACAAAAGTGCTAAGCTGGCTATCAATCAAGGGGGACACTTGTCATCTTTTTTTCCAATTAAGAGGGGCTGCCGCCAAGGAGATCCATTATCACCATATATCTTTATCTTGTGCGCAGAAATTCTTGCTATTAAGATCAGAAATAATAAAAATAATAAAGGAATAACTATTGGAAACACTGAATTCAAATTCTCACAATATGCAGATGATGCTGCGGCAATATTAGATGGTTCAAATACGTCTCTGAATGAGACTCTTAATGAGCTATCCTACTTTGCAAAATATTCAGGGCTTAAGGTAAATTTCGATAAAACACAAGTAATATGGATAGGGATTAAAAAGTACAGCAGTGATACAATCAAAACAAGGTGGAAATTGTCATGGGGGAAAACTGATTTTAAACTGCTAGGAATCAATTTCAATGTAGACTTGAATAAAATCACTCATATAAATTATTTAGAAAAAATAACAAAGATAAAAAACTTAATCAAACAATGGAAGCGTAGATACTTAACCCCATTTGGAAAAATAACAGTAATAAAATCCCTTCTTCTACCTATGTTTAACCATTTATTTATATCACTTCCAACCCCTAATGATAATATTATAAAACAAATAAATACAATTTTTTATGATTTCTTATGGGAAGGACCAGCAAAAATAAAACACAGTGTTCTGGTAAAAGAATACTTTGAAGGAGGGCTTAAAATGATTAACTTAAAGGCTTTTATTTATGGTCTTAAAGCAACATGGTTAAGAAGATGGATACTTACAGGTGGTAAGTGGATACAGATTATTGAGCATACACTCAACTTAAAAAATATAACAAGTTTTGGGAAAACATATACAGATATACTAATTGCACAGATAAAAAATCCATTTTGGATTGATGTTTTAAAATCATATGCATATATTAATGAAAAAAATCAGCCTGAAACTGCTGAACAATTTCTAGCAAGTCCTATTTTCTATAACGATAATCTCAAAATTGGTGGGAATGCTATATTCATTCAGTCATGGTATAACAAAGGCATATTTCTTATAAATGATTTAGTTAAAGACAATGGAGACTTCTACTCAGAACTAGAATTTAAGGAGATGTACAATGTTAGAACACATTTTATTCAATATAATGGAATAGTTGCATCAATTAAAGGGTATGCCGTTAAACAAAATATTAAGAAGTTCCATAAAAAGCTACAAAATCCATTAATATTAGCTAATGTTGCACTTCTAACTAAAAACACCAAAGGAACCAAAAACATATATGATATACTAAACAAAAAAGAAGATTAACCTACATCTAAACAGAAGTGGGATAACATTTATAACATTGAAAATCACTTATGGAAAGATATTTATATGTCCCCTTTTATATATAAACTTAGTACAAGACTTCAATGGTTTCAGGTAAAGATCAACAATAGAATATTACCAACAAAAAATACCTATTTACAATTAAAGCCATTGACAGTCCACTTTGTAATTTTTGCCACCAACCCGAGACCATTCCACATATGCTTTGGTCATGTCCAGAAACACAAACATTTCTTACTGAAATCAAGGCCTGGTTACTAACTAAGCATATACATATTACATTTATAGAAGAACTATTTTTATTCAATATTGGAAAAAAACTATCATCAACCGATCTTTACATTATTATAGAAATCAAATATTATATTTTTTCATCAAAACATCTGAACAAATCACTATCCCTCACTGCTATGAAGAACAGACTTAAGCATTCATATGAATCCCTTAAATGTATAGCCGTCAAAAATAATACCTTGGAATCATTTTCGGAAAAATGGACAAACTATAAAGAGGCACTAGAAGATTAATATACTATTAACATTATGCAAAAATTAATACCAAGATCATGATTATCTGAATCAATCCAGATTAAACTGGACTTAAAGATTTATTATAAACAATCTTACAGAGGGTGTGTCTACTGGACAGTTAATTGGTAACCCATATATTTTGAAAATTAATAATAGAAAAGATTTTCCCATCTTACTTAGTTTATTTTTTCAAAGAGAAAAACTTATATATACTGAAACTAGAGGAAAGAGAGTATCAGAATGAGTGAGTGTTGTGACAACTATTTTATATTGTTATAATTTTCTTTGTTAAGTGTGCGGTGGGATGGCCCTCCCCGACCCACAACACACTCATTCACGGGGAGAATAAATGGGTTACCTATTTGGTAACTGAAAAAAACACTTTTCCGCTTCATCTGGATTTGTACATACACACACGTGACACAATCTTAGTAGGTTATTTGTTAGTCATACAGTTTTTTAAACAAAAAACCAATAAAATAATGAAAATGATCAAAATATACAAGTTTATGCCATCGTAACATTAGTGACTGGTGAACTATATCACAGACTTAGACACCGCATACGTAATCACATGTACTATAGTATTTACTCCAGATGACAATCACATGTACTATAGTATTTACTCCAGATCACAATCACATGTACTATAGTATTTACTCCAGATGACAATCACATGTACTATAGTATTTACTCCAGATGACAATCACATGTACTATAGTATTTACTCCAGATGACAATCACATGTACTATAGTATTTACTCCAGATGACAATCACATGTACTATAGTATTTACTCCAGATGACAATCACATGTACTATAGTATTTACTCCAGATGACAATCACATGTACTATAGTATTTACTCCAGATGACAATCACATGTACTATAGTATTTACTCCAGATGACAATCACATGTACTATAGTATTTACTCCAGATGACAATCACATGTACTATAGTATTTACTCCAGATGACAATCACATGTACTATAGTATTTACTCCAGATGACAATCACATGTACTATAGTATTTACTCCAGATGACAATCACATGTACTATAGTATTTACTCCAGATGACAATCACATGTACTATAGTATTTACTCCAGATGACAATCACATGTACTATAGTATTTACTCCAGATGACAATCACATGTACTATAGTATTTACTCCAGATGACAATCACATGTACTATAGTATTTACTCCAGATGACAATCACATGTACTATAGTATTTACTCCAGATGACAATCACATGTACTATAGTATTTACTCCAGATGACAATCACATGTACTATAGTATTTACTCCAGATGACAATCACATGTACTATAGTATTTACTCCAGATGACAATCACATGTACTATAGTATTTACTCCAGATGACAATCACATGTACTATAGTATTTACTCCAGATGACAATCACATGTACTATAGTATTTACTCCAGATGACAATCACATGTACTATAGTATTTACTCCAGATGACAATCACATGTACTATAGTATTTACTCCAGATGACAATCACATGTACTATAGTATTTACTCCAGATGACAATTGCATGACGATAGTGATGATTTAAGATTCAGTAGTTTTATGTAATAGAGATCCTTCATTGTACATTATTGTTTCCGATTTCTTGAGAATATCCCCGCTTTTATCTCTTAACGTGCATATGAAAGGGAATGTAGCGTCACAGCCGAACCAACGTTATTAGTGAGAGTTCTGAAATACTTGCATAAGGGTGAAAGAACTATCAAAATCGGATGAATAAATAAAGAAGATATGATCATTTGAAGTTTCTGTTGAAACGGATATGGAAGCAGCCATTTTGAGAGCTATGACATCACGGTTCTAAATGACCATATATGAAATATTTATAAATATGAACATTTACTGATTTATAGGGAAAAAATTACAGCAACTGTATGAAAAATATCTAATACTTAATGGCAATAATGCTTCATATGACCAGTAAAAAAAAGTCATTCATTTGCAATGATTTTCTTCGTTTTAAATGATATTTATCAATATTCTATATATGGTAATATAGAACTATGACGTCATAGTTCTAAAAATGGCGGCTCCCATATTTGTTTTAGAACCGTTAAATGGTCATATCTTTTTTATTTATCGTCCGATTTTGATAATTCTTTCACCTTTTCCCAAGTTTTTCAGAACTCTCAGTAACAGAGCTTGTTTTGCTGTGTCGCTACATTCCCTATAAAAAAAACTCTAAGAAAATAACAATTCTGTAATTAATAAACCTTACCTGTATAACAAACAAAAACTTCCGGAATAGCACCTATACTGAGCACGCTTAACTATTTGTAAGGTGCACATACATGTGTACACTGGATTTGTATTACTATACCCTATCATATGGCAGTGTATTAAAAAGAAACCCACGCAAGCGTAGAAATTTAGATCTTAATCTGGCTTGCAAATGTTCTTTTTATATTTAAATATGTGAAACTTAAATGGGTTGGAGACAATCTCAAAAATAAAAAAAGGATTTCGATCCAGTTATAAACTAGATTAGCATAATGCCTGCACCTTAATTGCTTTTCATATTGAAAACTTGGCGAGATGTTTTTGTATACAATCATAAGCATGCATTTAAGAATGTTAACTTGAGAAGTACTTTATTCTTGATCGAGGTACATCGTATTGAATTATTTGTACAACTGGTAGGAAAATAACTGACATGAGCTAATATGGTTTATTATGTTCAGAAATTTAGAACCAATTTTTTATTTTTAATGAATTGTGAATCTTTCTATTACAAAATTGCATGGTACGAAGACTTTATTCCTAGAGCGGACACCAAATAGACATTAATATAAGAATATAAATATATGACCTTGACCTTGAAGATACAGACGCGGGTGTTGGGTTCTGCACGTCGTCTTGATGAGATGCGTATATGGGCGTATATGGGCCATGTTTTCAAAATCCCTCCATCAGTGTGAGAGTTGTGGAGCGGATACGAAATGGACCAAATTATAAGCATAATAAGAATTAGGCCGTGAGCCAGAACCCAAACATTTAGATATTGCTACCAACTCAGATGGCAAATTCTATCATTATTTTTTGGAAAGAGCGATGTCTTCCATGATAGCAATCTAGAACGGGTAGCTTATACAGTTTAACTCGAACAATAATAGGTGTATCATTGTAGCCCTGGCATCAAATGTTGGATGTTTATTTTTGCACATTATTATTTTTTGATAATTGTTAATATACTTTTAAAATATGCAATTAACTTTATAATTCATATTAATTTAATACAGAATGAATAAGCTTTGTTTCAGCATTGCATTCTGCTTAAAATCACTATTTTACTTAAAATTGGAAGTCAAATTACCCCACCCACTATTGACACCTTTTTTATGCATTAAGGTTAGTATATATTTGTTTACATTGTATATATATAATTGTAATTCACAACTATTCTACGATGATTTATTTATTATATTATGAATTAATGAAAGTATGTACCATGCAACTTTCAGGGCTTTGCTTGCATATATAAGTTCAGCAAGCCTGAAAAAAGGATACAGGCATCGAGCAGGAAGTGTAAGTCTTTCTCGGAATAATTGCAACATCGATATTATTTAAATTTTCTGATATATGCATATATTGCACAAAAGACATAAACAGTCCGGAGGATTCTTGATAAGGGAAATGTGAGTGTTTCCGCTTTCTATAAGTCCATTTTTAGGCGTATGCGTTATTCAATACTTATTATGATTAAGACATTTTGAATATGTATTACACATAAAGACACGAAGCAATAGTTAAGTAACACATGTTAACACGAAATCCAATTAGATGTCTATTTTAATGCCTTTAATTGCAATTTATGTCTATTTTAACGATGTTTAACAGAAGTTTGTATTACCCCACCCACATAAATCACAATAAAGAAGTATGCATATGAAACCGAAAACTATTACATGCATTTGCACGAAAAACAAAGCGTAATGCATAGACTACTGTACTAACTACTAACCATGGCAACTATTTGTTAGAACTGGTACAGTTGTTACAATAGCACCTTCTAAACATATTCTTTGCATTTTATTATTTTTGTGCATCCTGAGATAGTGCAAACTGAATGACCGTTACCTAAAAACGATCGAACATTTATTGCCAATGAGACGGGGGTAGTTGCGACAATGACAAAGACTACCACACAGGGGTCTATGTACTGCCTTAAACTGTCCCTCATTGATCTCAATATTAGTATTTACTTATTTTTTTCAAAAAGTATACTTTTACCTTTAATTTTGTGTGTGAAGTTATTGAAGATGCACTTTAAAATAAACAGAATTGAATGAATTGGATGTTGTTAAACGGATTATCAACACATTATATATTATTACGACCCGTTCCAGAGAGAGGGAGCTATAATTTGGAATCCGTGAACATGCCATAATCGTTATAACTTACTTACTTAACTCTTAATTCGACGCTCCTGTTTTGTGGTTTGGTCTGGCTGTTTAAAACCGTTTATTTTGTCTTAGTGGTTTTAACTGTGTTTGTCGGGGCCTCATTTTCCCTGATTTTGAATAGGAATGTTGATAGATTTTTGCCAAGCGCATCACTTTTAATCGATGCGTATATCTAATAAATGATCTTTTACTAGATCCATTCTATTGATAAAAATAAGTTGATTTGGCTTTTATTTCATCAAAATCCATCAAGTATTAAGAAAGTTATGATTTTACAGGCAGAGGTAAGACGAATCTATTTTATTTGTTGTAAATTATTGTCATATTTAAATTGTTGTTCTGAAGTAAATATCTGCCGGTAAAAACCATAGATTGTTTAACAGGATATTGGCTTTATTTCTAGGACGTAGAAAAAAACAACGTCAGAATGTATTAGTAAATTATTGTGTGATAGAATATTGTGGCATAATTGAATAACATTATTGATAACGCCAGTATTCTGTAGATAGTAAATGGAATACGCGATTCAGAGTGTAAGTACTTTTTCTACGGAGGTGTCTAACTGTCATTACTTCATTGCATAAACGTGTATTGTTTATTGTGCATTGTAAGTCTCTCTGAGGTTGTTTATTTTATTGGAATTATTATTCAATCCCTCTGAGGTCGATGTACCATTATAGCCTATAATGTGTTAGCGGGAGGTAAACCCCGTTATTCATTCAGTCCGGTTGTCTATGCTTGAAAATTAACTATAATGTTCAAGGTTGAATGATTTATACGTTGTAAGTTTTGAGTAACATCTAGAAATGTGAGATTTCTTCGTCGATAAATTACATCTGTAATTGTATTACACGTTTTGTTAAAGTTTAGCATAATATTCATTCGAAGAAGGTTTATAGTTCGGGTTTATTCGTTCTGAATAAAGATTGCTTTGCAATCAGTTATTAGGTATGCCTTAGTGCCATTATAGAATACATGTTGTGATAACATTGTACGATTGAGTATATATTTTGTGGCCGTATACGCTAGTAGCGTAGGTAGAGCGTATAGAGCGTATTGTCGGGAGCGTGGTCTACAGGGTCGTAGGTGGGGAACGCCGCCATAGAACGCGGGAACTACAGCATGGTTTACCACCACTAATTACATGTAAGCAAGCCTCCGAGGTGTAGTCGAATGTAGTTCCTATAATAAAAAGTAATCCCTCCTTTTTTTGATGAAAACGGGCATTATAAGTAGGGGGAAAATGCCCATTTCTATTTGATTTTTTTGTTTGTTTTGAAAACATTTTATTTTTCAATTTACACAATTATACAATAACACACATATTTACAAAGAGCATTTATATTTTCTAAATACATATTTACACTATGTGAATCAACAAAACACATGTTTTATTGTACACTATGTCTCTCGAAAAATAAGAGTATATTAGATGTGATAGGAGATAGGTTGTTAGGACAGTAATGAAAGGACAGAATAGATGAAAAGAGTAGCAGAGAGGTACAGAAGTGTACCACCACCACACTGTACGAGCTGTTTTAAACGTTTTCAGTTCTGAGCTGCAAAATGTTCCCATTTATCGTTGTGTTGTCTTATTTTTTCCCTAGATGTCGCTATTAAACTGCATCTCTGTAAAACAGTTTAATCCAATTAACAAGCGATGTTCCAAAATTAAAATATGTTAAACATTGTAAAATAAAATCATGATCTAAGCGATCAAATGCCTTTTCGAAATCAGCAAAAAATATATGTCCTGGTAAATTGTCTTCGTTCAAATAGTCGATTATTTCAAATATTGTTCTTATATTCTCTCCTATGTATCTCCCCTTCATAAAACCTGTTTGACTATTGTCTATAAGAGTGCATAAAACCTTTTTCATACGGTTAGCTATACATTTCGTCGCGATTTTATATATATCTTTATTTTGTTTTGGCAGAAGCGTTAAAATACCTTGTTTTTGAATTGTAGTTAAACTTCCAATTTCATACGAATAATTTATTGATTTAATATAAAATTCTTTAATGTCGTTCCAAAATAGTTTATAGAACTCAGTTGTTATTCCGTCCGACCCAGGACTCTTATTATTTTTCATTTCCTTTAGGGCATTTAAACATTCTGTCTCACTAATTATTCCTTCACAAGTTTCTTTTTGTTGATCATTTAGAACATTTTCTTTTGTATTTGGGAAAAAAGTATTTTTGCTTTCTTCGGTTTTAATTTTACTGTACAATTTCTTATAGTATGTCATTGTTTCTGTCAATATTTTTTGAAAGTCTGTTACTTCTTTATTATTTTTAATTATTCCCGTGATTGTCTTTTGATTTATTTATTTTTCTCGAGGCTTGCAAAATATTTTGTATTTTTTTCCGCACCTTCAATCCATTCAGCTTTTGCCCTCAAAATAATACCTTGTGTCTTTTTCTCTATAATATTTTCGAGTTTTGATTTCGGTTGATTAATTTCATTAAGTAATTTCTCATTTTCGGGGTTATTTGATAAATCCAGTTCAAGTTTGTCGATATTTTCATTTAATATGCGTTCTTCTTTGCGTTCCCGTTTTTTCTTTCCTGCGGAATATAATATTGTTTCATTTCGGATTGTACCTTTAATAACCCCCCAAAGCGTGTTAGGATTTGCATCTTTATTTATGTTGACTGTTTCTTGTAATGAATTTTGTATTCGTTCTTGATATTCCTTATCTAAAATCACACTATTGTTTAATTTAAAATACCCTGGACCACGCGGTTGTTTTTCATTATTAAGATTAAAAAATACTATTGAATGATCGGAGCGTAAGCCTGCAGTAATTTTACACTTTGAAGTAGCATTAACAATATTTGACGAAACTAAAAAGTAATCGAGCCTACAGAATATTGGAGGTTTATGGTTGGAGTGCCATGTATAATGTCGGATAGTTGGATTTAAAACTCTCCATATATCATTAATGTCATATGCCGATATAATATTATTTATTTTTTCTCTACTTTTTTTATTAGTGTTAACGCTACCATTTTTCTTATCGTTATCAACATCAATAACTGTGTTAAAATCCCCACCTATAATTAAAGTTTCATGATTATTTGTTAAAACGAATTCTTCAATCTTTGTCAGAAAATCTGTGACTTTATTCGGGCCATACACATTAAGTAGTAATAATCTATTCCCTATCATCTACATTTAATTTTAATGATTGCATTCTGCCGTTAATAATATTTTTATATTCCATTACATCATATGTAAAATTTGAGTTGATAAGAATCCCTACGCCAGTACCAGTTTTGCTACTTCCGCTGAAAAAAAACATCATTTCCCCACTCAAGTTTCCATTTGACGAACGTGCTTTCATCGCAATGAAGTTCTTGCAAAAAACATACAGAGTATTTATTTTGTTTCAGCCACTCAAATCTTTGTTTTCTTTTATTGTAATCCCCAAGCCCTTTTACATTAAAGGTACAGAACTTAAAGTCCATTGTTGATATTATTTTAGTTTGGATAAATAAAAAGCATCGTGCAGTGCACAGAAGACAGTAAGGAAAAGTGATAGCGAAATAAAGAAATAAGAAAACTAAGAAAACTATACAGCTAAGTAGAGTGAGTGGGAATTCCTGAAAACTCATTAATGATTTAAAGTAGTGGGCGCTCTGGCGCCGCCAAGATTTTGTACAAAACTGATAGACCAAGTATACGTCATAAGTCTTGTAACAATGCATAGCGATATTCAATATATACCATTGCAATCAGTGAAGTTCAGACAAAACTTATCAAATTTATATTTGATTTTGTGGTTGTATGTCTAAGAAGCGTATTAATAGGTTTTACTGGATCACTGATGAACATTTTCGAAATTTCGACTCAACGAAAACAGTCAATCAATAAAAACAGCTGTACCCTTGACCTGTTTAGTAAACAAACAAGAACATTCTTACATGTCTTGTGACCTCACATTTTCTGGTGATTTTTCAAGTGGAAAATTAGTTTTCTATATGAACATTACACTGCTGCATTATCCATACTTTAGTTGAATTTGCAGCAAATCATTAATATGTGACACTTTAACATTGGTGTCTATGGGGAAAATAATTAATGCTTTCATAACTAATAAGGGGCGTGCATATAACGTGCATGGAAATGAATTCGCGGAAGTAAAGTATTAGTACCGGACACTGAACTGTACAGGAAGGACTCGGCTAAATATAGCTTGGAGATATAAAATGATATAGCATACTTAAATACAGATATTCAGTCTGATTAAAACCGAACAGTTTAATGTGTAATTAAGTGAATAGGAATTCCATCTAATGTACATTGAAATTCTTTTCTTCTTTTTCATTTATATTCATTTGTATATATATTGTAAATAAATTTTGTAAATGTATTTATTCTTGATTCTTGGTGAGTTGTCTCCACTTGATCACTCTTGTTACATATTGTGTCTTTAGAGTTTGAGTTTGGATTCTCAAAACATGTAAGTTCAATATATACCTCGTCGTCAATAAGTTTAGAGACACATGTTGTTGTTGGAGGGATAGATACTTTAAGCAACTGCCTTATAAATGTGTTAGTTTGAAATGCTTTTAGTCTAGTTGTGTGCAGAATCAACTATCTTGTATTCTCGCCGAATATGTTGATTTTAATGTCTATATGAAACATTATGAAATGCACTATTATGTGCTTCCTTATGTTGCTTCATCCGTATTTTTTGAAAAAGGGTAAAGAATGACATTTTTGAAGCAAAAATCTTCAATTATGAAAATAACTGCAATACAAATTGTAAGACAAATGCTTTTACAATGTCGTTTAAGGTTATAGTATTCTGATACGTCCATGTCTGAACGTAAAAAAAGTGTAATATGCATTTCTTTGAAATTTGTCGATTTTCAAGATTTCAGCGAAAATTAACATGAAATTCAATTATGAAAATGATTAAATTTACGAAAGCTTCTAGTTCGAAACATCAACTGCAGGCATTTTTGTGATTTCCTCCGCTATAAAAAAAACACAAGTTTCATAAGATTAAGATAGAAAAACTATATAACTTAAAATTTAGGGGCAAAACACACACATTTGCAAATAATGATAAAAAATAATTTAATTTTTTACCAAAGATATCTTTAAGGTATATGATATACATCAACAATAACTGTTCTTTTTTTTTATATCACAAAATATGATTAAAATAGTTATTTTGGTTAATTTATAAAATTATCAGTAACATTCGAGCAAACTGTCCTATTATCTGTCAATTTCTTAATATTGCGGTAAAAAGCCGAACTTTTAATTCAACATCTATATTTTGGTCTTAAAATAAAACATACGATCATATTTAAATTATAAACACAGTTTTAAACAATTATGATATGCATTTAGTGGAATTATTTGGTTTAAGGTAAAACTCCACGTGGTGTGTGTGAAATAGACTTAACCAAAAGTTTGAATGTAAGATCTGAAGGTACGTACGGACGTATGATCGGACAAGGGTAACACTTTCGTGGTGGGGCAAAGTTAAATTATACAAAACACTGCATGTGTCTTATACTTCAACGTAGTAATTTCAGAGACCACATGTTCGAATCCAATGAACAGACCTGAAAAGGCTGGCGCTATGTTTGGTAGTGAAGTTGCATTATTCTCAGTTAAACGCTTGAGTTCAAAGCATAGAAATCCATATATGAAAATATGGAAATATTAATTGTAAACAAAAAAATAACTCCTATACAGCAAGGCTACACATGATTATTTATGTATGTGTATTGCCATATTATATATATATATATATTATAATTAATGAAGTTATAGCTTGCATATGAAGCACGCAACATTTAGTTTCTTTCATCAACCAGTTGTATAACAAAATAAAATCAGTTTAATATTCAGTTTGCTGAATTTCTATAAAATTTAATTTAATGATGTATTTAATTCATCAATATATCACTGAAGATAAGTATGTGTAGATGTTTATTTAAATGTGTCTCGTAAATAAACCTTGATGTGTTCAGAACGTTGACAAACACTAATTTAAACAATAAATATATAGAGGCGTCCATTAATTGTTTTATTTTATATATCTCCATTAAATATGACGTATGTAGGGCAATGATTGAATTTAACAAACTAAATTAACCACCAGACAGAACATGAACGGAGGAATGGGTAAACGGTTGAGCGACACCTTATATACCATGACAATTTTCGTTAAGACGTTATAAAATGAACAAAAAAAATGTTTTTTACCGACTGTGAAAGAACATAAGAAACTGATGAGCTAATTGTTAATATTAACCCTATAAGAAAATGCGCTAATCTAAAACAAACCAGCGCCTCTACGTCGAAAAACTAGCGCTTAACTTCAACACAAATCGCTTCGATAAATGTTAACATCTACAAACCAAATCAGACAAAACATATATTTTTACTTTAAAACTTACTTTGAGGCTATAAGAAACTATAAGAAACATATTGAAATACAATTGAACTGATCCAACAAATGTATTTTGATGAAATATAATATATACAAGTTCTTACCCTATAAACCGCCTGATAACATTCAGATTTCCACGTCGTAAACTAGATGTGGTCACTTGAAAGTCCGGTGCATTGTGTAAATCTAACACACAGACATGCAGTGTATATTTTTATGGAGAATACGTTTGTAAAATCACGATTATTTGCTCAATTGTGGATTTCACATCTAAAAACCATCACATGTCTACGAACTAGCGTGTTGATATCTATAAACTCAAATTTGATTCGCCCTTTACCTACAGTGAAGTATATCACCTCCGGTATCCGGATAAAACCACTTGGTAGCGATACGACGAACGCGGATCACCCGCCAGTGAAAAAATGTCCTAGTTGAGTCAAAAAAGTCTTTGTTTTGGACATGTAAACGTGTTTACCATTCGGGTTTTTTAGCACTATTCTTTTGGCAGTAATTATATAGTTCAACAATTAAATAAGAAATAAGGTATTGAAACATCATTTCAGTTGTACCGCAGCACTGTATCTCGATAGTTCGAGTCTTATTGTACCGCAGCACTGTATCTCGATAGTTCGAGTCTTATTGTACCGCAGCACTGTATCTCGATAGTTCGAGTCTTATTTCTTCCGAGAACGATGATGTTCATCATGAGTTTGTGTGTAACTACTAAGGGTTGAAAGCTTAAGCCCCGTAAAGCTTGTTTAACTATCAAACCATGGGAAAATGTGAGAGGGGTGTAAGAAAAAATGGACAGGTTATGATACGACCACAATCGGAGCACAAAACGCAAATGTTACGAGTATAATATTCACTTATTTAGCTCTTATATGAAATTAAAAGTATTTGACAGCATTTTTAGCTATAAATAATAATATTATATTGCAAATATGTTACAATACATCTATTCAACATCGCAATATCCATAGCAACATTTGCAACTGGATTAAACTACAAGTTATTACAACATTAGTTACAGTTCTCTCCATTGTGGCTGAAAAAGTGTACGTGATTATCGTTTGAAATTGTAACAGTACATTTGAATATGAACTTGATCATGTTGATAGGGAAAAACGAAGAAGTAAAACAAATCCCCCAAAAAATCAAAATTTAAGCTCAGCCGTGCCATTCTACCCCCACGCAATATCCACCGAAATAACACCCCATATCCCCGTTCAGGCTGATAGAAACAAAGCGACAGTTGATATAGACACAATACGAAGGTATATCGATACAAAGTTAAGGATTTTGGAATCGTTTAGTGTTTTTAATATAGCTTAATCAAGGATTTGTCAATAATTATTGGCAAATCCTTGGCTTAATATAGTTTTGAACTCGAGTAAATAGAATATGTTTATCCTCGTCCGTTAGTTGGTCACTGCCGTATACAAGTTTGCGAGTTAAAGGATAAAATATACGAGTGTCTAAATATAATTGCCGTCTTTCATTTCTGAAAATTACGCATCTAAACAAATTCATAACTTTCACATGACATCATAAAAATAATTTGACCAATCAGTGATCAATACAATAAAAGACCTTCACATTCTGGTAGGGGGTAAACTCGGTGTTTATCGTTGGTGCTCAACTGAAAACTAGTTTGTAGTGATAATTATATTAAAAGCTTTATTTTGTGTGTACATCTGTGTATCTTCTTTTGGTGTTGTCTGATTTTAAAACACCAATATGGATACATTTAATTTAAATCATGGTCTAATATTTTCATGTTTCATATAGAGATTGAGGATAAAGTCCGAGTAAACGCCTTTATTTTCACCTACTGAATATCTCTACCTACCGGAAGTTGACCGGATGTGAAAGTTATGAATAATGCTCAACATCTTCAACTCCATCACCACATATACAATTGGGATTGTCCCTCAAAGATCAGCGTTTAAATTGCTGCAACTGACATGTCGCCAGTACTTAGATATCTCCGCCCTATTGTTGAGTCGGAGTATATTGACAAAAGTTTATATAACATAGTTGTACGTGCTTTTGTTCGTCGGAGGTTTCGTTCTGGTTTGATTGGTTCAAATGGATAAATGATTGACAACTGGCGACATGTTAATTTGTATCTATCACCTAATATGTAGTATTGGGGTACTATCGGTGGTTTAAAGTATTTTTTAAGTCTAGTTTTAAAACTCAAAGGTGATGGTGCTTCGCGAATGTTACTATCAAGTTCGTTCCAACGTTTTAGAGATGACGGTAACACTGATCTCGAAAACAATTATGTTCTTCTAGGTAAAGTAACGAAGTTGGAACTGTTTCTCAAGTTATAAGGATTCGATTCTGAAATATACTACCCAAAATTTGCTAAGGATCACTTTTTTGCTGTCTAAATTTCTTGCTGAAATAAATAGCATTACTTCTATTTTACATGAAATTATTTAGGGCAGTGTATATATAGGCATGTGAGCTCATGACTTGCTTCAAATTGTGGAATTGTTGAAGTATCAATGAAATTAATATCGTTATTGTAAATTAATTTCTAATAATACCATATGGAAGAATAAAAGTGATCCTTAGCATTGAGTAGTATAGTTGCGGGGAATATTTCTTTCAAGTAACTCGGTAAATCTCCATTTTTAAACTTATAGGTAAATATCAACTTGCGTATGTGTCTTCTATCGGACAGAGAGACACAACCAGTTTCAGTTAACAATGTGTGTATAGAGACGGCACGAGTCAGGCCAGTAACCATTCGCGCGGCTTCATTTTTTTATTTATTTCTGAATTCTCTTTTTTCATAATTCGTACAACTATCCCATACTATAGCGGCGTATTCTAAAATAGGGTGTAGGTAAGATTTATATATTTGATTAAGCGTTTGACGTTTCAATTTAAATTCCATTAATTTCATTGAACCTAGTAACTTAGACGCAGATAGACGCAGATGTTACACTATTTGAAATATGTTGATGCCAGGACGCATCACTCCTAGATGTTTATGATGGTCAACACAGATAAGTTGGGTATTTTCAAATATCAAAGACGGACGGTTTCTGTTTGCACGTGAAAAGAATATGACTTCAGTTTTAGATGGATTTCTAGCCATTGCTTTGACCAGTTCGATATTTTACGCAGATCGTCATTAATTGTAGTTTCCATATAATCTATGTCGGATGTAGATACAGCCTTGTCGTACTAAGCAATGAATCAGCTATGTCGTTTATATGTTAAAATGGTCCTAGGACAGAGCCTTGGGGTACGCCAGCATTTGGAGTTTTTATTTTAGAAGAAGAACCGACGAAATCTCTGTTTACGATCAGTTATAAAATTATTTATCTAATTAATAAGGTTGCCTGGCCAGGAGAGCTGATGGGATAACGAGTTGTCCTTCGTCCGTCCGTCCGTCCGTCCGATCGTCTGTCGTTAACTTAATAGAGACTTCGTATTTAATCCTATCTTTATCAAACTTTGTCCGTGTATATATCTCAATGAAAGTGCGTTTGAAACTGGTCTCTTACCGCTGCGGGTTCGAATCTCACTGGGAGCTTGACTTGTAAGTCAGGAAATGTTGATTCTTACGGATGTGTAGTACATAGTTCTAGTACTACATAACCCATGACACCATTCAACCAACCAACCATCTTGCACAGAAATCAGGAACATATATGTATATAGTGACCTACACCAACACAACCTTTAGCATTGAATTTGCAATTAGTACACGTGCACCTTATCAACAGAGTATAACAACCTAGTAGTAACTCGCATACAGTTACAGTCCGTAATGTGCAATTGTACGTGTTGTTATTTCCCTAACATTATTTACATATTTCCTTTTTAAAGTGACGAATTTCGACGTATATGCCCACAATTAAAAAGAATATGAAAGTGGGTGCGAAAGAATTGGAAAACGAATGTTAGAAAAAATACACTAGACTCGTCGGGGTGGGGGAGGGGCCCGCCACTAACACCCCACCCACTTCACCTCAACACCCCACCCTTTTCAAAACCTGGCTAAGGGCCTGTTCAAAAAGGCATTTATCATCATGATATGTTTGCAAAATGTTTTATAGAAATACAGCACAACATTCATTACAAGTATAATGATTGATTTGAATTGTTTTTAACGGCTCATCAACACACCAGTTTAAGTTATTTAGCCACCCATGGAGGGGGCGGAATATATATGAATGCTGGAATCTCGACATAGTCTACCATGGAATACATTCCTATGGTTCTTTAACGTGCTAGCGGGAACACGTAATTTAAGTTTACATAGTTTGTATGTGCTGGTTAGCAACAATTAGTGTCATCTTTTATTTTCTGTTTTCTGCAAAAGAACTACCAAGTTAACTCTTGTTTTCTTCAAAATAATATGGAATACACATTTCCGCTTTTCCCATCTATTCAGTACTCACAACGTATATGGCTTTTCTACGCAGTGTAAGGATATGAGCGATTACAAAACTGTTACACACATAGAACTAATTATTAATACGCTCGAGTCGGGTATTGCGTAGGACTATTTCCACAGGGTGTAAACCCGGTATCTGCGCAAATGGATTCTCGACGAAAACCAGTCTCGGTTGCTCAACGACAGTGGTAACGGATGCGCCACGAATCACTCCCACGAATAGTCACTTTTTCACGTGTGTGTTTGGCTTGTTTTGCGAAAGTTTACACCGCTACTAACAAGTTTGGATCGATTTAAGGTAAATATGTATTCTTTTTCACCTACCCAACAAATACGCGTTTAGGTTTAGTCAGAATGTATTGTGTAAACATATACAGGAACACTTCAAATATTGAAAGCGAAAGTAGAAAGGTACAGTAAATCACAGTCATATTTGTTTAAAACATGTTTTTCAAAGATGTTTGCAGCCTGACAGTTGTTACTCTGAAATGATATTGCTATATATACACGGTGTTCATGCTGCAACTACCTGTATTATGTTGTTATTCGGCGTTACAGTGAGTTTTCAACGACAATTACCGGGTAACCTAATGGAGGGAATTGTAGCTACTGGTGTGATGGAGGTTTCGTTTGAGGAAGGCTCTTCCATATAAATTCATGAAGTCGATCTTAGTACATCTATGGAAGATGAACATGACGAGGCCATCTTAACAAGCACACCAATACCAGTGACACATGGAGCCTGCAATGCCAAACCGCCTAAACCAAATATACATTTTTCTCTAACAACACCGAACAGTGGTTTGAAAACACCATCACCAGCAGTGCAGTCTACAGGTGGTGCTTGTTGTAGCACAAACCCGCCTAAACCTAGGGTAAACTGCAAAGATGTTACTTACACTAAATCATCGAAATGAAATGTGTACAGGCATGTAAGAGGTATACATCAAAAACGATCAGTCACGTGTGATGTTTGCAAGAAGCAATTCAGGACATTGTTTGACCTCAAACAGCATCTATGATCCATTCATCACGATGTAAAACTTATTTAATAATAGAAGTTCATTGGTAAGGCATAAGAAAGTACACCATGAAAAGATTCACATGCTCTGTGTGCAACAAGCATTTCTTTGAACGGGCACATTACCATAGACATGTTAACAAACATGTAGAGTCAACACCATACTCTTGCAGCATGTGCAATAAATCCTATCGATTTAAGAATAGTCTCAGGCGACACAAGGAAAAAAAGGACCAGTTCTGTGCTTGTGGAAAAACCTTTTCGTGTAGGTCAGCTTTAACACGCCACAAAATTAATATTTAAAACTTACATTGTAGTAGTATTTGACATCTAGCGTGTACTTAAACCAGCTTACCCAGTCCGCATGAATTGATGTATTGAATATCGTATTGATTTCCAATACTATTTGGTGATATCACCTTTCCAAATTGGCGATATCAACAAATGTTATTAAAACAAAAACACGATATCCCATCCTGATTAAGTTCAAATTTTTCTCATAACAGCAGATTGGTAAGGGTGTACACTTATATAAGACTAATATAGTGGGTATGCGGGTACATGTTGTTATATTATAATTTGTGTTTTTCATATTTATTTATTTCCAGTAATATACGAATAGGTAATATTTGAATGAGTGATATCATTTACAAGCAATTCACTTCGAATAAATAATATCACCTATTCGAATGAGTATTACTTTAGTTAGTATGGATTACATATTGCTTGAAAGTACCATTTGGTGATATCACTGATGTATTTTACTCAGTGATATCCAAAATGTGATAAAGATAGATAAATAATATCGGACAGGGAAAGTAGCATTCAAGGACGACAGTCAACCACAAAACACAAATCAAAGAGGCAAACAGATAAACGAGAAGGCAAAAGTAATAAAAAATGCAAACGACATCACAAACACAAAAGGGTTGACTATAGGGCTACCGCCTTGGAACGGTCAGTGGCAACAAAGGCCACTGGGGGTTAAAACCGGTTCTAGGGTGCATCAAACCTCACACTTACCCTACTGTCATGCCATTAAAACAGGACAGTGTAAATAAAGAAATCCCCGCCATGATCTAATCTCTAACCTACAAGGCAGCAACAATAGGCAATATATGTAAAACACAAATATGCTCGTGTAAATATAATACAAAAAAACAATAGCCTAGAAAGCCACAATGAAGGTACTCAATGACTTGGCAGAAGCCAGAGCAACAAGAGAATAGACGATTAAGGGCACGGCAAAAAAGATCATAGACAAACATCAAACGCCACCGTCCCAATGGGCTTTAGGTAGGCGTCATCATAGGGTCCACAGCCTGTCCGGTCATCGTACAATTAAAGAGGAAAGCATAGTGGCGAACTGTAAAAGGGTCCACCACCAAGCCTGCAGTACGTTACAAAATGGTAGGGTCATAACCTCTTTTGATAAACTTTTTAACAAGTTTAACAAAGATAGTATGAAAGTGATCATGACCAAGAATATTACGAAAGAGTATGAGAGTGGACCTTTGGAAACGGCCGAACACGACATATACGAAGTTTATAAATCACATCACCATAGAAGTCAGGTTGTGATAGTCCTTGTCGCAGAAGAGTCCTTACTTAAATTACTTTTATATTTGGAAAAAATATCAGGGTTACTATAATAAAATTTTGCAAAGATTTTACGAAGTTTATGGTAACGGTAACCCTGATTGAGTAGCTTTTTAGTTATACAAAGATTACGAATATTAAAGTCCTCAACTTGAGAACAAGCTCTTGAAAAACGAATAAGTTGAGACAAATACATCCCATAAGAAGTTGCTCGGGGAACATCCCCATCCAAGTGGGGATAATTAACAATGTCAAAATTAAAATCATCTCTCTTGTCATAGATTTTTCTAATTATTCCACCAATTTCAATCGAGAGATCTAAATCAAGAAAAGAAGCGTTATTATCAGATATATTAGCTTTGTTAAGCTGAAGTTCTTTAGGATAAATATATCAACTTTAGTTGGAAAGAAAGGATTGTCAATGTTCAATATGTCATCCAGATACCGAGGGGTGTCATTAAAGGCTTCAATAACATATGCCTGTGTATCTGGCGAAAGACTCAACATGAAATCTCTTTCATAGCAAAATAAAAACAAATCTGCGACAAGTGGTGCACAGTTCGTACCCAATAGGAAGATGAGTGCTTCACAAACTTCATAGCAAGTTCATATAGTATAATTGTCTAAACTGCCGTTAGTTAAAACGCTTTAATATTATTAAAGGCCAAAAATGTAGTATTTTCTCTAGCGAATGTTTTTTGAATAAGAAAAATTAGCTTGTCTTTGATAATATGATGTGGTAAAGTTGTATATAGTGTAGAGAAATCATAAGTGCTTATAGATGAAACACTAATAATATAATTATTGTTTGACGCCTACATTACGTCAGTGTTTTATCTCTGGAACTCGGCAGCACCAATTCGTATACTCCAGTACATTCTACTGAGGAGGATGTTGTTTCCACATATATCACTCGGTGCACTACTTTCAAGGCTGGGGTAGACGAAAAGCAAAACAAATTGCCTACTATGTACTGAATTCCTAAATTACATAAAAATCCATAAAAGGCCCGCTTTATTTCGAATTTAGTGCCTGAACTACAACAAACATCTCCAAACTTTTAACTTCTAGTCTTACTGCCGTTAAAGATCACGTTAAACGATAATGTGATAAAACTTATGAAAACTATGGGATTTATTTGTTTTGGTCTATAAAAAATTCAGGAAACGTTCTTGATAACATTTTCAATTCTATTAAAAACAAAATGCCAATCTATTAAAAACAAGAGGGCCTGTGGATGCTTTACTGGCTAAAACGGCTCTTATATCAAGGGCTGTCGACATAAAATTCCCATCATTATTTTTTCAAAACATTGCAAAAACAACTGGGATAGGATGGCCTTAGATCGCTCACATGGAAATCATGGGCATTAAGTCTGCTGTGTCTAGTCTGGCATGGGTATTTTTTAATTTGTCCCACTTCTTCTATGAATGAAATTTCATAAAAATGGGTTGGTGGGTATATTAACATTCTAAACAAATATGGTAAAGATCAGATAAAACATGAAGTAACTACAGATTTAACAAAGGAAAATACAATATGGCATTTTTCAACAAATCAAGGGCCATAACCTATCATTTCTAACAATATCTAGCTGGTTTTCGAACTTGTCCAAGATTTTATTGATATTCCACGCTTTGCACAACTAGACATCATACTGAGGCTTCCTGCCAAATTTTGTAGAAATCCAACAAGCCCTTTAGGAGGAGTAGCGCCGACAAAGAAATTTAAAGTAAAAATGTCAAAGTGCAATAACTCAGCGAACTGGAACAAAAGCGCAGTATGCACAACTAGACAGCTAACCGATGCTTCCTGCCAAGTTTCGTCGAAATCCAACAAGGCGTTTAGGAGGAGTAGCGCCGACAAGAATTTTAAAAGTAAAAATGTCAAGGGGCCGTAACTTCATCAAAAATCAACGAATCGGAAAAAAACACAATAGGCACAACTAGAAATCATAGCAATGCTTCCTGCTAACATGGCGTTAACACCAAAAATAATGAAATAAAAAATTCAAAAAAAAATAAATCAATCAATCAAATACAAAAACATAACAAAAATAACAAACAAACAAAAAAGATAACAAATAAAAAAAAAAAAAAAAAAAAAAAAAAAAAAAAATAATAAACAAAAAAAAATATAAATATATATATATATATTAAAAAAAAATAAACCAAAAAAATACACTAATAATAAAAAAAAAGGCAAACCATCTGGTAAAGATCAGATGAAAAATGATAGCCCTATATCGTATTAACGAGGCAAAATATAGCATTTTTAACTAAATCAAGGGCCATAACTCCGCTGTTACTGGTCTGGCTGGTTTTCGAACTTGTCCGAGCTTTCATTGATATTAACAATCTGTTAAAGTTTGGTAAAGATCGGATGAAAAATGAGGCCCTTGGACAGTAGAGCTAAAAATTATCAGCTCCAAAAAGTAGGTCAAGGTCATAGATGAAATCCATGCATCCAAAAAGATGCACTACCCAAGACACAACAATGTTAAAATAGAATATGTTTTCTTCCGAAGATTAAGCTATAACGTAGGTTTAAAACATCTAGTGCATTATTGTGAATTATAGTTCATGAGAAAGTGATGTAACTATAACAATTTAAGTTATCTGCCCTTTGCTTGGATGGTGAAGGTCACATCCACATTTGCTTTGTGACGTTGCAATGTACCACTCAAGATACAACTATAAGCAAAGTTTGAAAGGTCTTAGTGCATACAGTTTGTGAAAAAGTGACATAAACGCCAAATGTGAAGGTAAAAATTATAAGGTTATCTGTCCTTTGCTTGGAGGGTCAAGGTCACTTCCACATTTGCCTTGTCACATTGCTATGTACCACTCAAGATACAGCTATAAGGAAAGTTTGAAAGGTCTAGTGCATACAGTTTGTGAAAAAATGACCTAAACGCAAAAGTTAAACCTAAAAATTATTAAGTTATCTGCCCTTTGCTTGGAGGGTCAAGGTCACTTCCACATTTGCTTTGTCACCTTGCGATGTACCACCCAAGATACAACTATAAGAAAAGTTCGAAAGGTCTAGTGCATACAGTTTGTGAAAAAGTGACCTAAACGCCAAAGTTGAAGGTAAAAATTATAAGGTTATCTGCCCTTGCTTGGAGGTCAAGGTCACTTCCACATTTTCTTTGTCACGTTGCGATGTACCACTCAAGATACAACTATAAGCAAGTTTTAAAGGTCTAGTGCATACGGTTTGTGAAAAAGTGACCTAAACGCAAAAGTTGAACCTAAAAATTATTAAGTTATCTGCCCTTTGCTTGGAGGTTCAAGGTCACTTCCACATTTGCTTTGTCACGTTGCCAGGTACCACCCAAGATACAACTATAAGCAAAGTTTGAAAGGTCTAGTGCATACAGTTTGTGAAAAAGTGACCTAAACGCAAAAGTTGAACCTAAAAATTAGTAAGTTATCTGCCCTTTGCTTGGAGGGTCAAGGTCACTTCCACATTTGCTTTGTCACCTTGCGATGTACCACCCAAGATACAACTATAAGAAAAGTTCGAAAGGTCTAGTGCATACAGTTTGTGAAAAAGTCACCTAAACGCAAAAGTTGAACCTAAAAATTTAATTAAATTTCCTTGGAGGGTCAAGGTCACTTCCACATTTTGCTTTGTCACGTTGCGATGTACCACCCATGATACAACTATAAGCAAAGTTTGAAAGGTCTAGTGCATACAGTTTGTGAAAAAATGACCTAAACGCAATACTTGAACCTAAAAATTAGTAAGTTATCTGCCCTTTGCCTGGAGGGTCAAGGTCACTTCCGCATTTGCTTTGTCACGTTGCGATGTACCACCCATGATACAACTATAAGCAAAGTTTGAAAGGTCTAGTGCATACAGTTTGTGAGGAAATGACCTAAACGCAAAACTTGAATGTTGACGCCGCCGCCGCCGCCGGAAAAGCAACACCTATGTCTCTTTTTTTTCTTCGAAAAGGCGAGACAAAAATGTAGTTTATGCAGAAAATATGCAAAACACTTTTAATAAACGTAATTTGTTAACTCATATTAGCGGATATATAAGGATGTATTTCGCGTGAAATCTCTCTAAAAAGCAACATGCTTACCATTTTCATTCAAAATCTACGTTTGTAAACATACATCGTTAAGATTCATTGACTATTCGTGGCGCATCCGATACCACTGTCGTTGAGCAACCGAGATTGGTTTTCGTCGAGAATCCATTTGTGCTGATACCGGGTTTACACCCAGTGATTTCGGAATTGTACAAGGGGTGAAATAAACAATATTCGTGGGTGGGTGGGTCAATGGTGGGGGGTGTCTGGGTAGCCTGTCCTAACCGTTCTCGGAGGATAGACATCGATTTACGGGATCGGGCATCCGGGTAGCCTGTCCTAACCGTGCTTGGAGGATAGACATCGATTTACGGGACCGCCCCCCCCCCCCCCCCCCCCCCCCCCCCCATCTGACGGACGAGGCTTAGGGAACGTGTATTGCCCAAGAAAACACTGACCAATTGACTTGAATTTAATTGGGGTTTACGGCACACCAACACATGGAAGGTTATATTACGCCTAACAGGAATGAACATGTCAGGCTCATCCTCCATTTACATCAAGATAAAATATGGAAAATGGGCCTAGAACCTTTTAACCTGCAGAACTGCATAGTTGCTGCACAAATTCTACAGTAAACACTCCATTTACGATGGAGCTACATTTCCACGTCCACTAGTCGAAGGCATGCAATCAGTGCAAAGTACTATCAGGCGTGCCACAAGGCTCTGTTCAAGGCCCATGTCTCTTTCTCTGCTATATAAATGACATGCCCTTAGATATCACCAGTTCAGTAAGACTCTTTGCAGATGACACAATAGTTTACATAACTATCAAATCAGAAACCGACGCAGAAACACTCCAGTCAGACCTTATCAAGTTTGAAAAATGGAAAAGTGAATGGCTAATGGAATTTAACCCAGATAAATGTGAAATAATTAGAATTACAAGAAAAATAAATTAAATAAATATCCCTACAAATTACATGGCGAAATACTAAAATCCACTGAAAATGCAAAATACTTAGGAGTTACTTAGACTGGACACCTCACAAAATAACATCACTAACAAAGGCAGTACCACACTTAATTATATCAAAAGAAATATTAAAGTCAGAAATCGCAAAATTAAAGAAATAGCATACAAAACATATGTCAGACCCCAAGTAGAATACAGTTCCTCAGAGTGGCATCCATGGCAAAAAGAACTCACCCAAAACATAGAAATGATACAAAGAAGAGCTGCCAGATTTGTTTTTAATGATTACAACTACCAAAGCAGTGTGACCTCAATGCTAAAGGTTATAATAGCGTATATGAGTCTCCATTGCCCTTCCATAGTAAAGTTAGAAAGTTGACAAGCTGTTAAAAAGTCAAACCTCGTTAGAACTCTGGGAAGCTTACTTTATCATGCAAATAAACATGTCTGCTATTAAACATCAACAAGGAAATAGGGGGTTTAATACCTTCTAAGAAACATTTCTTCAGTTGTATACTAACACCGGGTCAAAGGTCAACACTATTTTTACCCCTTGCAATTTCATACCCTGTCTACTTTCACTTCTCAAATTTATATCAAAAACTGTCAAAAACATGATGAGCTGCATTTTCAAATATCAACAACATGTCCAGAATACAGTTACAGCCAAAAAATAACAGGAAACTTCACTAAAAAAAGTTTTTAAAGAAAAAAAGATTAGCACTCTTTAATACAGAACTACTTTCGATGCACCAGGCGAGCACATCCTGTTGATTTAGTGTAATTAGACCTATAATGACCTTCTTAACAAATCTGTACAAAATTCAAAAAAAACTTCTCTGTGCAGATCATCATCATCTCTTACCATCCCGAAACCTGAACTTTTCATTCCATTTTCTAGTTTATGTAATAGATATCCTTCACTATACTTAATTGTTGCCAATTTCTTGAGTATGTCCCCCCTTTCACCTCTTAATGTGCACACAAAAGATGTATCTTAATACATAAACAACTGTAAGCAAATAAAAATTCTGTTATTAATAAACCTTACCTGTATAACGAACAAAAACCTCTGGGAAATGTATACTGAGAACACTTTTTACCTATTTTTAGATCGACTATTCGAAGATGAACTCGCCCCGGCGTCGGCGCCCCGCGTGTAAGCTGTGTTTACAAGTATATGTCTCTTACATTTCTTATCCTTGGGCTTCCTTATAGCATTATCTTAAGGGCTGCATAAGTAATTTTGGTTCCTGTAACCCAATAGGCTCCCATGGAACCCAAATTATGATAGCCCTTAAAATGTGTCCCATTTCACATCAAAGTTTGGGTGTAAGCTGTGTTTACAAGTCCATATCTCTTACATTTCTTATCCTAGCACAACCAAATTTAGCCATGAGCTTCCTTATATCATTAGCGTAAGGGCTGCTTAAGTAATTTTGGTTCCTGTAATCCCTGGGCTCCCATGGACGCCAAATTCTGATAGCCCTTAAAATGTGTCTCATTTCAATCAAATTGTGTGTGTAAGCTGTGTTTACAGGTCTATATCTCTTATATTTATTGTCCTAGCTCAACTGAATTTGGCAATTGATTTTCTTATAGTATGTTGTAAAGGGTTGCGTAAGTCATTTTGTCCTACAAATTCTGGGCTCCCATGGAACCAAAATTGTGATGGCCCATAACATGTGCAATAAAGGCAGATCAAGGTTTGCGTGTAAGCTGTTGTATACGTCTATCTCTCTTAAAATATTTTTCTTAGGTTACCCAAATTTTGGTTCGGGATTTCTTATAGCATTATTCATCTTATTCATACTTAACCCATATTGGGAATGGGCTCCCTCCCCACCACCAACTCCCCCACCCCCACATCCCCACCCCCACACCCGCTCGAAAGCCGATTTTTTTTTTAACATATTTCTGTGTTGTTTTGGTTTATCAATTCTACACCTATAGCTATATTGCGTCCCTTCCCCACTCCCACACACCCCATCCCCCACCCCATCGTCACCACCACCCGAATGTTTTTTTCCTTTACATATCTCTATGTTGTTTTGGTTTAACAATTGATCAATTTGTGTCGCCCCCACCTCCCAACCATACCCCCAACCAATCATCACCACCACCCGATTTGTTTGATTTTTTGTATACGTATGTCTGTTGTTTTGTTTTATCAAATCTACACCTATATCAATGATGCTCCCTCGCTCAACTCCCACCCAACCCCCACCCACATCCCCAAACTCCATCATCACCACCACCCGAATATTTTTTTTCTTGTTTTGTTTTTTTACATATCTCTGTGTTGTTTTGTTTTATCTATTTACCAATATGTTTCGCCCAACCATCCCACCACCCCATCATCACCACCACCCGAATGTGTTTTTTTTTTTATTTCTACATATCTCTGTGTTGTTTTTGTTTTATCAATTTATCAATATGTTTCGCCCCCACCCCACAAGCATCCCACCATTTATTTTTTGTACATATGTCTGTTGTTTTATCAAATCTACACCTATGCACCCCGCCCTCCCCCACCGCCCCCCCCCCCCATTGGTTTATGGCCTCCCCTCACATGGAGGACATGGGGGAGGGGAATAATTGGAGGCTGGAGAATGGGAAAATGTAAATATGTCTTTGTTGTTAGTTTTGTTTAGGCATTTGGTTGGTGGTGGGAGGTGGTTTTTATCAATCCACATCTAATTATTTGGATTGGGTTAGGGTGGGAGGGGGGAGGGTGCCCATTTAAAAACAAAAAGTAAATATTTCTGTGTTATAAGTCTTAAACTGTGATATTTATATACACAGATGAAAAACGCTTAAATGAGGCCACAATAAAACATTGCTAGATTCTTATCCACTCCCTCCCCGAGTTGCCTTTCGACCACAAATTTCTTTAAAATGACAGCAATTTCGGATTAAAACTGATAAAAAAAAAAAAAAAAAATTCCACAACCTGCCCCAAATTTTACTATAATGTGTATGAGATTCTAACAATAATTTTATATCGGCCCAAGTTTCTATACCGGACCCGCCCCACAACCCCAACCCCACATTGTTTTAGCCTTGTTTTCTGATGGTATATACTGGCTTTATAATTAATTATCCTCTGAAAAATTGAATAGTCGAGCTGCGCTGTTTTCCTACAGCTGACATAAATGGGTACTCTGGATTTTTATTACTATACACTCATATGGCAGTGTAATAAAAAGAAACCCACGCAAACGTAGAAAGTTACATCTTAATCTTGCTTGCAAATGTTCTTTTTATATATAAAGGGGCTGGAGACAATCTCAAAAAAAAAAAAGGATTTCGATCCAGTTATAAACCAGATTAGCATAATGGTAGATATAACATGCACACCTGCATATTGAAAACTCGGCGAGATGATTTTGTATACAATCATAAGCATGCTTTCAAGAATGTTAACAACTTGAGAAGTACTTTATTCTTGACCGAGGTACATCGTATTGAATTATTTGTACAACTGGTAGGAAAATAACTGATATGAGCTAATATGGTTTATTATGTTCAGAAATTTAGATAATAAAGGTGGATAATTCCTTATCCTTACAGTTTGAAAAAAAACTCTCTCTTTGGCAGTATTTGCCTCGCGTGTTTATCTACCGTTGTTTACATAAACATGCTGATAAAATTATAAAGGGGAAGAAAACAATGTTATTTTGTCGTGAATGCGTCTTGTCGTGTTATTCAGCACAAATATTTAAAGAAAACAAGAAATTCGATGAACTGATATCCCCCGACGAAGTGTTATTTGTCTTCTGGGTAGAAGCATAGACGGAAAGTAAATACAGACGAACAAAAACATGTTTTTTAAATTGTTTAATGAATTGTGAATCTTTCTATTATAAAAGTGCATGGTACGAAGACTTTATTCCTAGTGTGGACACCAAATAGACATTATTATAAGAATATAAATATATTACCTTGACCCTGAAGGTACAGACGCGGGTGTTGGGTTCTGCACGTCGTCTTGATGAGATGAGTATATGTGCCATGTTTAAAAAATCCCTCCATCAGTGTGAGAGTTGTGGAGCGGATAAGAAATGGACTATACTATATGCATATAAGAATGTTTATGACCTTTATGATGGCCTTGATCCTGAAGATACAGGCTCAGGTGTAAGGTTCTGCACGTCGTCTTGATCCGTTGACGAAAGGTCAACGCCAAAACTATATCCCTCTTCGTTGGGGATAATAACATTAATAAAATAATAACAAGTAAACAAAATAAATTTTTTGGAGAGAGGGTAGGGGCACGGGGTCTCCATGCATGTACTGATGGGTTGAGTATTTGTGTCAATTTATTACAAACATGCACACATGAGAGTTATGGAGAAAGAACACAAAATCTCTTATTAG
>JAWPHD010013631.1:0-66882 GCA_037043455.1 Cyrtodaria siliqua | reverse complement strand
CAACATACAAGCTAGACCACCATGAGACGACATATGGGTTTTAAGAGCAAGACAGAGCAACATTAGGCGCACATGGCACACGTACAGTTAGGGCCGGTCCAGGTGCGGATCAGCCTAGCAAACTCTTCGTAATCTTTGGCGGATCGGATATCGTTTGGTAGGCCTTTCCACACCCGGCTCGCCTCAAAACGAAATGATTTTTTACCGTATTTGGTTGTCCTTACTTGCGGTGTCTCAAGAATGTTTTCATATCTGAAATTATAGTTTGAATTTTCTAAAGTAACAAGATTTTGAATATATTGTGGGGAGAGTTTATGTATGCATTTATAAGTTTCTGTGGCAATGCATTTTAATCTACTCAGATGAAGAGTGGTCATTTTAACTCGCCCCAGAAAATCCTCATATGTCGCATTGTAATCACTGAAAACTATTCTCAGCGCCCTTAGTTGGAGTTTTTCAAGGTTATCAGAGTTGTTTTTACTACAAAAAATGACAAACCAATGGGCAGAAGTTAAAATTGGATCTTAAAAATAATTAGCTTAGTGTTTATTGATAAATATTAGGGGCGTCCGTGGCCGAGTGGTTAACGTCTCTGACTTGAAATCACTCGCCCCTCACCGCTGTAGGTTCGATCCCTCAGGGGCCTAGGAATCTTTATGTGAGGAAGCTATCCAGCTGGCTTGCGGAACGTCGGTGGTTCTACCCAGGTGCCCGCCCGTGCACGAAAATTGCCCGGAGGGGCACCTCCAATGGAAGCTGGAAAGTCGCCATATGACCTTAGCTGTTGGTGCGACTATAAAATCCAATTCAATCAATTGATAAACATTTACTAAATCTTTGTAAAACATGTTATGTTTATAGCAAACCAGTTTATAAGGACGTTGCTTTCGCGCTCTAATGTGTAATTCACCATTGTGGGGTCTTTATGACAGCAGGATAGCGTGTTATCATCTGCATAATTATACAGAGTGGAATCTTTTATAGAATAAAAAATGTCATTTATGAAAATATTGAATATCAGAGGGCCCAGGATGAACCTTGGGGAACTCCCTTAATTATATTCATCCATGTACTCTTAACCATGCCTATTGACTCTTTGTTTTCTATTAGATAGGTAGCTATTCATAAGCATGCATGCCTTTTCGGATAAGCCATAGGCTTTAAGTTTTAACAGTATCAAGTCATGGGGTAAGCAATCGAAGGCTTTAGAGAGATCCATTATAAATGCGCCTATATACATGTTATTGTCTCGGGCTTTTTTCCAGTCTTCAGCAAGACGTAAAAGAGTGGTCCATTTTACTGGTACACTCCCCACCCAGTCCTTCACCAGGGTACCTTGATATTTTACTAGCTAAAATACGTCCGATTTTGTCCCCTATATATACCCACAAAGAAATATAGAACGTGTCATCGTCTGATACCGCTTCTCATCGCGTAGGTATTGAACACTGACCCTAGTCAAACCAGTTTCCCTGTAGAGTCTGCACAGCAGAGGTTGAATACTTTGGAGCAAGAGTCATTGCATGTAACTCATGTGACCGCTTGATACACAAGTCCTGTGTAAACATGCTGACAGCTGAATATGAAAATCTAGCCAATTCATCTGATTGTATATGGTGCACAGGCCCCTGACTGTAGCAGCATAGGGAGCTCATACTCTAGTATGAGTGATGAAAGTGGATTGATATCTCCTGATCCTACTCAGGACAGATCCAACAGCTTTAACAATTCTTCACTACATACAGTTGGAAACCCTGAAGCTGTTTCATCACCCAAACTAGCAACTTAGCATTTCTATCGGATAAAGGTTTCCAGAAGCAGTTTCGCATCTTGAACATTAACTTCCAGAACGCCAGGAATGCATGAATGAATGAATGGTGTTTTACGGCACGTCGACACATAAACAGGTCATATTGTGCGCAAAAACTGATAAAAGATGAAGAAATGAAGTAGTAATTAAAAACGAATGCAAATATATAAAGATACAACTATTTACAAATAAGGGATGATATGGTAGTAATATAAACTGTGTATGTAAATCAACAAATGTCCGTCAACGGGTATATAAATAAGTAAATATATATAAGAACATATTATAATTATTTATATAGTCTTATTTCTTTCAGGAAATCTGAAACAAGACTAAAATCAGTAGTTTCAAATAACTCTTTCATAGTATTAACATTGTAGTACCTCTGACGCATAGGATCAAAGTCTACACATTCCAACAGGATGTGTTTGACCGTTAACGGTGCAAAGCAGGGTATACATTCTGGTAATTGCTCAACTTGTAATACATATGAATGAGTATAACGTGTATGCCCTATCCTGCACCCGGCTAGGACAACTTCCTCTCGACGAATGGGTCTACTAGAAGAACGCCATTCTCCGAGTAACGGTTTAATTGTATGGAGTGTATTGTTAACTGACAAATCCCAAGCGGCTTGCCAATAGTTAGGAATCTATGTGTTAATACAACTTTAAAATCAGTATAAGATAATTTGGAATTAGATATATGTAAACCTAATGCTGCTTTAGCAGCACTATCAGCTATATCATTACCACGTATGCCTACATGGCTTGGAATCCAGCAGAAAATAATAACATTATAAACTATAAGAGAATTGTACTTTTCTAAAAGTTGAAGCACAACTGGGTTATCATGTTTCATATTACCCAGTGCTTGACGAGATGAAAGGGAATCAGAAAAGATTACAAAATGGTCATCATCAGATTCCTGAATATAATTTAAGGCAAGTTCATTTGCCTTAAAATCAGCTGAAAAGATAGAGGCCTTGTCAGGCAGGCGGCTCTTTATGTGTTTGTGAACAACATCTGCTGCAGCTACATTATCTCCATCTTTAGAACCATCTGTGTATATATGTTGCAAGTTACTGTATTTCGATTTAATTTCATTAAATGTGCTTTAAAAGACAATAGGGTCTGTATTGGGTTTGTTACTATTACAAAGATCCAAAATAATTGTTGGTGTTTCCAAAGTTCACGGTGGAATTTGTGGTACTTTGTACTTAACAATCAAATTAAGGTCGATTTCAGTGTCTCTTAATTTTGGTTTAATACGAAGACCAAATGGTCGAATGGCCTTCGGTAGTCGATCAAAAATAGGTTCATAACTAGGATTAAAAACATTATCGAAAGTTCGATTTGAAGGGTTAGATTTTAATTTAATGGCATATTGAAGGGCTAATTTGTCCCGTCTATGAGACAGTGATGGTTCATTAGCTTCAACATATAGACTTTCGGCTGTTGATGTACGAAAGACACCTAAGGCGTGTCGTAATCCTTGATTATGTATAGGATCGAGCATCTGCAGTTATGACGTGCGAGTCGATCCATATGCTATTGAGCCGTAGTCCAGTTTGGATCTGATGAGAGATCTATAAAGCTGTAAAAGTACATACGATCTGCTCCCCAATTAGTGTTTGCAACAACTTTAAATAAGTAAATTAAGAGCGTCAGGAATAAAGGTAGTTGTTGTAATATTTGATATACTCTCTACAGCACACATGTGTTAAGCATGACTCACTGAGTACCTGAGCATTCTCTGTATATAGGTTTTGTCTATGTACTGCTGAGGCAGTCTGTATCTTTCATAGCTTGGATTAACATATATTAAATATTAGTTAGAGCACATAGTCAATGTCGTTCTTATAGCCCATGTTACTGTATAACAAGGTGTCAGAACTAAAACATTAATTTGGAATATTGGACACAATTTTGAACTTGGAATTTATACGTTTAATTGTTAAATTAATACATTCAAAATGGATCTGTTTGGTGTTTCGTGTCCAAAGATGGACTGGGAGAGTACAAATCTACCCCAAGCATGGGACATATAAGCCAAAACGCTTCTGGTCCTTTGACAAAAGTAAACGACAGGAAACCATCGGTGTGTCAGCACTCATCAACAAGGACGGCTTCTTACATAGCGAGAGCACCAATGAAGCTGACATACTCAACGAACAGTTCCAATCTGTCTACATCAAGAAAGACACACGCAGTATCCCGGGCAATGGACGCGGCCACCACCTAGCAATGGCAAGGATCAACATTCACCTCAACGGTGTAACCAAGCTCCTGAAGAACCTCAAATCCCACAAAGCCGCATATCCTGATAGAATACCTACCTTCATCCTCAAGGGCATAGCTGAGGAACTGGCACCGATCCTGGACAGACTGTTCCAAACATCACTAGACATGGGAGAAATTCCTGATGACTGGAGGGAAGCATTTATAGTCTCTCTTTTCAAGAATGGAGATAAGAACATAGCCTCCAATTACAGGCCAGTTTCACTCACATCAGTAGTATGTAAGATACTCGAACATATCATCCACAGTAGTGACATAAAGCACCTCATCCATCGCCAGATCTTGTGTGACAACCAGCATGGATTCGTCAGTTGTGTGAGACCCAACTAATCACCACCATTCAGGGCATAGCCAGTCAGTTGCGTTCAGGAAGGAACCAAGTAGACGTCATTCCCCTCGACTTCGCCAAGGCGTTTGATAAGGTACCCCCACAAGAGATTACATTACAAACTTCACTACTACGGAGTGAGAGGGACCACACTACTCTGGATTAAGGCATTCCTGGACCAAAGGAAGCAACACGTTCTGCTGGAGGGCTATAAGTCTACACTAGCTGACGTCATTTCAGTTGTTCCCGAAGGACTAGTACGGGGTCCATTGTTATTCTTGGTCTACATTAACGACCTACCGGAAGTAGTTTCCTCATCGGATGCTCGCCTCTTCACAGATGACTTTTTGCTGTATAAACACATCAAGAACGACGCAGATGCAGCACAGCTCCAACATGATATTTCAGCCCTAGAAGAATGGGAGCAGAAATGGCAGATGAAATTCCGCCCTTAGAAGTGCACGGTGCTATACCTAGGTACTAACAAGAAGTTCTGCAAGAAGAACTCATACACGCTTCACGGCCACACTTCAGAAGCAGTTGACAGTGGAAAGTACCTAGGTGTCACTATCAACAGCAACCTGTCATGGGAGACTTATGTGGAAAATAGAGTTGGAAATGCTTCAAACAATGGGCTTCTTAAGACGTAATCTGTGGGGATGCATCAAGAACGTGAGAGACGCTGCATACACTTCAAAAGTGAGACCCACACTCGAGTTTGTATCTACAGTGTGGGACCCTTACCTAGCAGAGGATATCAATAGGATCGAGCAAGTGCAGAGGTGGTCTGCTCGCTTTGCTCAAAACAGCTGCCAAGACAATACCGGTTGGGATACACTAGCCAACAGACGGCGAACCCACCGACTCTCTATGCTTTTTCAAGATACAACATAGTATTGCAGAGTTAGATGCAAGCCAAATATTGCATCCCAACGACTGGCGCACCCGAGACAACCATCGTCTACAACAGTCTTCAGCAACAATTAAACACATACAAGAACTCCTTCTATCCACGGACCATCATCGAGTGGAGCCACCTACCCACTTTAGTCACCGATGCAGCTACGATCAAGGAGTTCAACGTCGCCCTTGGACACTTCCAGGCGACTCTCCAAGCCACTCAGTAGTCTTCTTTCGGCCATGTACATAGTTTTAATTTTGAAATACGGATTTTTTACTAAATACCCAGGGAGGAGGCGGCTGTCTCACTCCCATCACAGGTCATCTGTACATTCTGACCTTAACCAGAGGAAGAAGAAGAAGACATTACCGAAGCTAGTCGCACTTTCTCCGGTATGGGAACTGTAGCCAAAGCCGGTAAATAAACTAATGAGGTGTTTTTGTTGTTTTGTTTTGCCCAATCTCATTACGTGGTCCCACCTTATTCCATTAAGCGATGGGAAAGCTTTTATTAGCAGGATTTTATAACGGATATTTCGACGACAAAACACGTTTTAAAAAATGCGATATCCTGTTTAAAATGACCTATTAAATGCAAACGTTTTAAGCCTAAATGAAGGTTTTATTTTGTACCCCAGCCAACCCTGTATTCGCTTCTCGGAAAAGGGTTGGATGGGGTATGAACGTTAATACTCGGACCACGTAATGTGATATATTTTGTTATAAATGATATCAATTGTTTGGTTTCAACTTATAGGAATGTTGTGAGCTACTGTTGTTGCCAGTGGTTGTTTAGCTTACTCTTACAAAGAAAATTAGACATTTTTGATATGTAAATAACATCTATTTTAACTATTCAGAGATCTAACAAAGCATGTGATATGACATCTTGAAGTCCGGGTTATTTTTTTACAACGTGACGAAATTCTATTGAAAAAGTTATTTTGCGGTTTTAGGGACAACATCATCAACACAAATATATGTAGTGAACTAAGCAGAACATCATTCGTAACAAAGATAAACATATTGGAGTGCGTGATCCAATGGTAGAGCATTGGCCTCCAGATCGAAAAATCGTGGGTTCGATCCTCGCCTTGGCCATGCTATTAATCCTTGAGCAAGAAAATTAATCCACATTGCTTAGTACTGGTTCTACACAGGAAACTATCAAGAGTGGTATTTAATATAAGTTGCAAGAACTTGTTTCACAATCGATGTAAAAGAAATATGTTTACACAAAGAAACATCTCATCACTTTTAAATATTAGTTAACAATTTATCAAATTGTATAAACTGCATTCGAGATATTATCTGTTTCTATTTTCATGCATTTTTATTTAGCTAATATGACTTGTTTATTATCTGCTGCTATGTATATATCTTATGCTCGTAATATATGCTGTTTTGTATATCGTAAATGATATTATTTAAGAATGTGTTGTGATGTATATTTTATCATAATCTGTTTCTTATTATTTTCCATAGCAGTATGTGTAAAAAAAAAAAAAGACTGATTACATAATACGGTCAAAAATTCCCATATTGATTTAACCGGGTGCATATAGTAACTAACAACTAGTCGATTCAATTCAGTATATTGGAGATCATAAGGTACATAGGATAGGGCCTGCAAACAATAAACTATGACACTTCACTAACATATCCATATACGATAAATTCACAATACAGGCGCGTTTCTAAATTAACAATAACTTCAGATAGAAAAAATACAAGTTAGACAAAGAAAACAATTCTTACCAGAATCCTGTATCATTATCGTACATGATCGTATACTCTGGTATAGTGAATACAATGACTCTACATATGTTTGTTCTCCGGAAAAGACAACCTTAACCCAGCAAAGTATATCGACAGAGTGAAGAAAATATATTTGGCGGTTAATTGTGTGTAGTTGTGACGTGCACAATTGCTCGTGCATGATGATGGACCCTAACTCTTACATGCATAACTATCATACAACAGGGAACCACTCTCTCTCTCCTACTACTAATTATAGTAACAAGGACATCACATGACAATCACAGGACAATAACAAGTACAGTACGACACAAAAGACAGGTGCCCTATATAAGCAATGCATAGTAAAATAACAAAAATAACATGGGTTACATTGATAATTGGGGACACTGTTATTGCTGTGTATATGCCACCAAGCACATGGTGAATATATGCCACCAAGCACATGTGTATATGCCACCAAGCACATGGTGTATATGCCACCAAGCACATGGTGTATATAAGCTGCTTTAAACTGGTTACATAATACGCATATTATTTGCCATATTGGGGGCCCTATTATAAATTCGCTGGTAACGTTAGCAAATCGCGCGTTTGTCTTTTCCACATGAATAATTTAACTACTACTACTACTACTACTACTACTACTACTACTATAATAATAATAATAATTTCTTTATTTTCAGAGAATAACATATTTGGCAGAATATACCAATCTAACATACGGTCCTCATCAAAAAATAATATTGCATAAAACAAGCACTTAGTTTGCCTGTAGTTGTACAGGTCAATAGTAAGTGTTGCCACTTGTTGATGACCAATCTTGATAATGTTTGTCGCAACTATGTCCTGAATGGGCATGTTTACACATAAAATAAATACACTGTACTTTAAGTCTCTATTAAAACTTGTAGTCAGACGTGTTGGCTTTATGTTTCCAGGTATTGTTTATCTCACTTTTGAATATGTTGACGGATTTTGCCTCTATACACTTTGTTGGCAAAAACTAGTTTTTAGCTCTTCGTTTTGTGTTTTCTAATGCAACTATGTCTTTTTTTCAATACCACGTGCGCATACTCTAGCGTAGGTCTTATTAGTGACTTATATAAAATGAAAAACTTATCCTTGTCCATATGATCAAACGATCTACGTCTTAAACCCAATTTTTGGTTTGCCTTTATCACACATATAGCTATATGCTCCGTAATAACTTGTAACAATACATTATTTACATATATTATACAGTTTAAGGTATGACACCACCAATTATTTCCCCCATTGACACCAATCTTAAAATGTCACATGTTAACGATTTGCTGCAAGTTCACCTCAAGTATGGTTAACGCTGCAAGTTCACCTCAAGTATGGTTAACGCTGCAACTTCAACTCAAGTATGGTTAACGCTGCAACTTCAACTCAAGTATGGTTAACGCTGCAAGTTCACCTCAAGTATGGTTAACGCTGCAACTTCAACTCAAGTATGGTTAACGCTGCAACTTCAACTCAAGTATGGTTAACGCTGCAACTTCAACTCAAGTATGGATAAAGCAGTATTGTAATTTTCATATAGAAAAATAATTTTCCACTCAAAAAATCACCAGAAAAGATGGGATCTTAAGATATGTAAGAAAGTTCTCGTTTGTTTACTAAACAGGTCAAGAGAACAGCTGTTTTCATTGATAGTTGCTTACTACATGTAAGCATAGATTCGAAATTTGGAAAATGATTAAAACCTATCAAAACACTTCTGATACATACAACGACAAAATCGATCAGAAATGGGCTATAATGCCAATTTAAAACAAAAAAGGAGGGATCACTTTTCACTATAGGAACTACATTCGACTACACCTCGGAGTTTCATATGCAACTGGTGGAGTTAAACCTTAAATACGTATTAGTTCACTGACATTACCAACAGACCAATCAGTTTCAATCGAAAGGAGGCACAACATTCAGAGTTAAGAAAGGCGGAACTTGTGATATTAGAAATTTAATATATTTTAATTTCATGCGAAAAGTGTAATCATGGGAAGTATGTGGTCGAGACGGAGCGATCACTACGGATAAGAATTCGAGAGCACATATGGGATATAAAGTCTGCAATAGACAAACCAGTGGCTTACCACTTTAATCAGAGTGGGCACTCAATAGATGACTCGCGTGTTTGTATTATAGAGAAGGTAAATGACAAAAGTACCACATTTACAAGGACTAGTGAGGAATTATGAATGAAAAACTTAGGACAGTAACCTGGGACTAAACCAAAAAATAAATAAATAATTATATATCTACGCAAAAACGGGCTATTCAAGATAATATAATGAACAGAATAAAAGTATATGCTTTAAAGGAATTATTAAATCATGTATGTATACCATAACATTATCTGGTATGTGAAGATAAAAGCTGCCACATTTCTGTAGTTGGTTGCAGTTAAGAATTGAAATACAGTCTTATTATAAAGATATTTATTTAAAAGTATTTCTATGTCTATGTATTTATAAGATAAAATTAAATTAATGGAAAAAAGTAGAATATTTGTATTACTACTATAGAGATACATAGTTTGTATTTGATGTACCTTTATATGGCAGTATGGTGTACCTTTCGGCTTTTCGGTATCTTAACTATCACAATTGAGTTTTTGGCACTATTCTGGTATTGACGCTTCAGCGTAGTAACTAAATGACGCTGTGACGTCACGACGTCATAGCGACGTCGTTAAACATGTCAATACAGCAAATGGGTGTTACTTACATTTTGTTAATTATTGTACAACCTTAAATTTTGTTAATTATTGTACAACCTTAAATTTTGTTAATTTTGTTAATTATTGTACAACCTTAAATTTTGTTAATTATTGTACAACCTTCAAAAAGGTGGGTGAATCCCACTGAAACGTTGGATTAAAGTGTAAAAAGAGAACTGAGAATTATTTTATCAGGAACGTTTAATATCTCATAGGGCGGGGTGAGGCCGGAGGCTCTGGGTCACAACATCAACATAGTTTCTACTGTGCTTTTCACCAGGTACAGAGAACGATTTTGAATCGAAAAGTTTTTTCGTTACGGAAAATTTCATATTAAAACTTACATCAATGGAAATATGGGTTTTTGACGCTTTTAGCGATCCACGCCATCTAAATCGGTGACAAATCGTCGCACAATCCACAAAAGTCATTTTATCCCCTGGATCCCCATGTAAATTTTGTTTACACTATTTCCAAGCTGGCGGATGGAACGACTTACGGAACAGTTCATTAAAACAATGAAGGGATGTTTATGTGTTTGGTTATAAAGGAGCTACGAGACAAGTTGAATCAGTCGTACCATCTTGCTTCAGAAGCTGCAAAGAAGTCGAGAGATGAGCAAAAGAAGAATTACGACATGAGGGCAAGAGGATCGGTGATACATCCTGGAGACAGAGTGCTTGTGAAGATAGTGGCGTATGACGGAAAACACAAGTTAGCTAACCGATGGGAGGAAGAAGTATAAGTGGTACTGGATCAGCGTAACCGTGATATACCAGTATACGTAGTACAACAGGAGAATGGGGAAGGCACAACGAAAACCCTGCATAGCAATTTGCTACTTCCTATAGGATCGATAGAGGATGGCGAAGAACACCTAGGTCAGGATCGAGATACAGAGGCTGCATCGGAAGAACAGTAAGACAGAAGGTCATCATCCGATTGCAGCGAAGAAACTGGGTAGAAGAGAAGTGAAAGTACCAGGTTCTACTGAGGCTGATGTTTACACACATCAGGAAGAGGATGAAGACTCAGAAGAAGAATCTGTGTATATTGTGAAATCAGCAGGCAGAACAACAGAGGCTGACATTGAACACAGTGTCGTTCAGGACGAGGAAGATGAAAACAACGATGAACCTGTTGTCAACGAAGATAACGTTTCGCATCACGAGGATGACGGTTCAACTGGTGACGAAACGGGAGATGTGTCAACCGCAGCTGATGAGGACGCTCACACCTACAATTGAGCAGGTGAAGCTGGCGGTGTAACATCTGAGGAAGCTGAGGAAACAGCTATGTCTGATGATGAAGACGATGGCCAGAGGAACACTCTAGCTAGAGATGGTGACGGTAAACCAGAAGAGGTGACCGTACCTGAAAAACCAGCAACGCCAAAACCAGTGCCAAGACAACCAAGAGAAAGGAAAATACCAGGTTGGATGACTTCTGGTGAATTTGTCATGTCTGCCACAGCTACAGCAGCTAGTGAGCAACCCGACTGGATCCAGAGAGTTAACTTCCTGCGCTCTTTGGCGAGCACCATGCCTCCTTCTCTGCAACAAGATATCATCAAGCAAATTCTGGAAATTGTTGCACAGAAGTGAATGTCGTGGAAGACATTATTATAAAGGAGGGGAGTATGTGGTAGAGTGTGTTTTTACTGTTTTGATATGTATTGTCATTACGGAACTAATGATTGCATGTGTTGAAGTTAAGCTAACCTTAACATTATTAGGCTAACACCCTTTAATAGTACTGGTCATAGCTGAATAGGTTTTAGAGGGAAAGTAGATTGTCACCTGACATCCAGGTGAAATCTGATTGGTCAATAGGTAGTTTTAAATTAGTCTTGCAAAGAAAGTTGAAGTTTCAAGAAGTCTCTTAAAAATATAGTTTGCATCCATCTTGGATCAGTTATTTTAATCAGTTTAATGTACTTGCAATATTTGCAGTGTCTATATTTATATTCTTAGAGTTTCCTAAGAATATAGGACAGTTATGTTTTAATATATAATGGTAAAATTATGTACCATGATTTGGAAGTGTTTGGAAATGGATGTAGGATTTGGAAGGTAGGAAACATATTTGTTATATTCCTTGGTCATTGTTTAATGTCATATTCTCTATCATTGATTCCATCTTAAATTGATCAAGAGATTGATAATTGACAAATTACCAAATCATAGGGATTAAGATGTGATTTTAACTATGTGTTACTTTGTTATTGCCATGCATCTGTTTGCATCTATAAGACTGTGAATATAATAGTTAAATGGCATTAAGTCTGCCCGTGCGTCCGTTGTCAGATATGAGATATGTATATTTTATAAGTAATTATTATATGAACAGAGGCACACATTGTATATTGATGTTTGCTAGACATTTGAATCGATTGTCTGTGTCCAGTTTGTTATGATGTAGTTTAAAGGTACATGAACTAATTCAGAATTTGTATGTACAGATATATGTAGAGCTGGTGGCGAGCTGGTAAATAGAATTGCAGGAGAGATGGATGTGATGGATATAGTCTTTGTACCATATACATGTACTGTAGGTATTAATAATAACTATGTGACTATATTGCGACTATATTATTTAGTAGTTCATACTGCTGATATGCGTTAAGGAATTTGTATACTGACCTGATCGCTGAACGACATTTAGACGCAACTAATAGCAAAAAGGCGAGTCTCTTCTTCTCTCCGCTATCCTTCTATACTATCGTAATGGAAGCGCAAATCGCTGCATTACAAAGCCATCACATCACGATTATACAGAAATAAAGTTCATCGCAACCCAAACTATTATTTACAGGCTTAAAACTATTCAAATTGCCAAAATATATCTATTTTAATCCATTATGTAACTACAAATGCATTGGTGGTCGCCCCTTCAATAGGTTATAGCGTGACCCGGCTAGCTCTATTGTTGCCACACGCCATAACAAGGGGTTGTTATTGAAACTAACGCCAGCTTCCGTAAACATCATTTATTGATGGTAATGAATAATAAACATCTCTGAAAGTATATAATACTCAACGTAAATCATCTAAAATATTACACATATGCATTCCATATCACAGATTAAGTAATTAAGCAATAACTTACATACATATGAAGTTCATCAGACATACAATTACTTAATGTATTTAAAACAAACCATACTTAATTCTTTTAACATCATGTATTACTCATATATTACGATCTTACTGTTAATGGATATATTAACATATTGGGATTTGTTCTTAAATACATTAAGTAATTGTATGTCTGATGAACTTCATATGTATGTAAGTTATTGCTTAATTACTTAATCTGTGATATGGAATGCATATGTGTAATATTTTAGATGATTTACGTTGAGTATTATATACTTTCAGAGATGTTTATTATTCATTACCATCAATAAATGATGTTTACGGAAGCTGGCGTTAGTTTCAATAACAACCCCTTGTTATGGCGTGTGGCAACAATAGAGCTAGCCGGGTCACGCTATAACCTATTGAAGGGGCGACCACCAATGCATTTGTAGTTACATAATGGATTAAAATAGATATATTTTGGCAATTTGAATAGTTTTAAGCCTGTAAATAATAGTTTGGGTTGCGATGAACTTTTTTTCTGTATAATCGTGATGTGATGGCTTTGTAATGCAGCGATTGTGTAGTTAATCAAATTGGAACATTTCAGGTAAATCCAATGTTCATAGTCCAAACTAAATTTAAATTGTAACTGACCACTGTACAGTGTAAACCCTGGGAACAGATGTTCACAAAGACTCCAAACTAAGTTTAAATTGTAACTGACTACTGTACAGTGTAAACCCTGGGAACAGATGTTCACAAAGACAAGTCTTAAAATTAAAAACTTCTTGCATAGAAAATAACAAAGTTCTTAGAATATTTTAACTACACTATGCTGTGTCCGCGAAATACCGCGACAAAAAGTTCATAGACGATTTTAAAGTTCTTCACGTTCCGATACCACAACGTCTTGCACAGTCAATAGTAGTATTTGAAAACTTCTTGTAGGATTGCACCAATGTGATCCACCGCAAACGAGATCCGGATGAAGCCATGACGACGACGACAGACCACTAGTCATCACATCTCCTCATGCATCGATACCACAAAGTCTTGCACCGTCAAAAGTAGTATTTGAAAACTTCTTGTAGCTGTATCCCCAAAGATTGCACCAATGTATACCACCGCAGACGAGATTCGGATGGAGCCATGACGACGACGACAGACCACTAGGCATCTCATCTCCTCATGCTTTTCACTGAAATATATACACGACAAACCAAAGACACTGGTACCAAATACAATTCAAATACAACAAACACAGGGGAGGGTGGGTGGGTTAGTTTGGAGATAACAATTAAATACCGATTTTCAGAACACAAAAACAGATCGATACTTACAAAAATAGCGGTCACTGCAAGAGAGGTTATGCGTTAGAATTACACGTTCATAATAATCGCTGATTTCCACCCCCTGAAATAATTAGTATTTGTTCCCTAGTAGAACAAATCCCATTATTTAAGATGGGTTACAAATAAAACAAAATGTTACTAGTTTATATTTATTGGAATAAGCTGGCCATGGCTTCAACAATATATAGTGTAAAATAAAATGTGTAGTTAATCAAATTGGAACATTTCTGGTAAATCCAATGTTCATAGTCCAAACTAAATTTAAATTGTAACTGACCACTGTACAGTGTAAACCCTGGGAACAGATGTTCACAAAGACTCCAAACTAAGTTTAAATTGTAACTGACTACTGTACAGTGTAAACCCTGGGAACAGATGTTCACACAGACAAGTCTTAAAATTAAAAACTTCTTGCATAGAAAATAACAAAGTTCTTAGAATATTTTAACTACACTATGCTGTGTCCGCGAAATACCGCCACATGCCACTCGGCATGTGTATGCCACATGCCGCGTGGCACCGCCAAACATGGGGGAAGCGGAACACAGCTTAGATAATAAAAAACCTCCAAAGAGGTATGACAGACGTACTTCAACCAATGAAGCGATTATGTCATGTCATATACATAAACAAAAAACCTCCAAAGAGGTATAACATACGTACTTCAACCAATGAAGCGATTGTGTCATGTCATATACATAAACAAAATCAAAAAAACTCCAAAGAGGTATAACAGATATACTTCAACCAATGAAGCGATTGTGTCATGCCACTCGCCGCGTGGCACCGCCAGACATGGGGAAAGCGGAACACAGCTTAGATAATAAAAACCTCCAAAGAGGTATGACAGACGTACTTCAACCAATGAAGCGATTGTGTTATGTCATATACATAAACAAAATCAAAAAACTTTAAAAATCAACCAAAAATCCTCCAAAGAGGTATAACAGACATACTTCAATGTCGTCATAATTTATAGCTACGGAGAGCTAATATAACCCAAATAGGGTAAATATAAAAATTATCTATATGATTGCAAAGCCACAGCCAATCTTGAATGTTGAATGTATAATTTCTTCAATTTAACTTATAAAAAATTGAATTTCTTGTTGTAAACCATTCACAAACAAGGCTTGCCTTGATAATAATTGTACATCATCCCAATACAGCATTGTCTTAAAACTTTTATAAGATTTCAATATTTAACATGAAAAACCTCGACTTTTGCTTCGTTAGGATTAATTTAAAAGCCTCAAGTTAAAATAATGCTTGGGCAGCCGCACTATTTATCATCCTTAATAGAAATACAAATTACCAGGCAACAAAGCATCATCTACTTCCTTGTTCCTGAACAATGAAATGCCACTATATACATTCATTGGCAAGAAATTAAACAGTTCAATATATATTTCCAAATTCAGCACAATAGTGTTATAGGCCTACTTTGATGACATTTACAATAGAAAACTAAATGTCCATAAACTCTTCGATCAAAAACGGCAGGAGCCCAATTGTATACAGGTCCGTGTGACATATTCACTTTGGCTTTCATAGTACGAGTCTGGTCTGCAATTAACTTAGTTCATAATCCAGGTCTAAATGTTTGTTCCTGGCTAACATTTATACTAGCAAATTGTAAAACGGAGAGCTTAACATATGATACCAACTACCAGATATAGATTGCCACGATTATGTTAATATTAATAACCCAAAAGCAAGGGATGAAGTTTTGAATATTATAAGTGAATTCAACTTAATAGATTGCTGGCGGGATCAACATTTGGAAAATAGACAATTTACCTGGTTCAAAAAAAACTCAAATAAAAAAGCACGCCTAGATTATTTTTTAATTTCGGACAAACTAATTACTGATATTGACGAAACAAATATTTTACCAGGATATAGAACAGATCATAGTCTGGTTATATTATCATTTGAATTTGGTAAATTTGTTAAAGGACGTTCTTATTGGAAAATGAATAACTCTCTTTTAAAAGATGAAAAATATGTACATGAAATTAAAGAAACTATAAAAAAGACTAAACAGCAATATGTAAAAGATCCTAATATAAGTTGTGTTTCCGATAAAGATCTTATCTTAAATATAAATGATCAACTCTTCTTTGATGTACTGTTAATGGAAATAAGAGGAAAAACTATAGCATATTCTTCGCATGTAAAAAAAACAGAAGATAAACGTGAGCAAAACCTTATAGCAGATATAGATACATTAGAGAAAGATATCAATATTAATCATTCATTACTTGAAAGTAAAAGAAAAGAACTTTATGAGATAAGAGAAAAAAAGATGGAGGGAATTAAAATAAGATCAAGAGCAAAGTGGATTCAAGAGGGAGAGAAAATGTCAAAGTATTTTTGTAATCTAGAAAATAAGAATTTTACTTCAAAGTGTATGTCAAGTCTAATGTCTAAAGGCAATACTATTATTAAATCTCAACACGGTATTATAAATGAAACAAAGAATTTTTATAAAAAAATATATTCTCATCATCCGACTGAGGCAGTTGACCTAAATGATTTATTTTCAAACTGCAAAATCCCTAAGTTAGATGATAACACTAAGCTAACACTTGAATCAGATATTACATATGAGGAGATACTTCAAAGTTTGAAACAAATGTCAAATGACAAGAGCCCAGGAAATTCTGGTTTTACAGTAGAGTTCTACAAATTTTTCTGGTCAGATATCGGTCAATTTGTTCTACGATCAATTAATTACGGTTTTATTACTGGGCAGTTATCAATTTTACAAAAACAGGGTGTAATTACATGCATTCCAAAAGGAGACAAAGATAAATTATATCTAAAGAACTGGCGTCCAATATCTCTTTTAAATGTGTCTTATAAATTAGCATCTGCATGTATAGCTAGAAGACTAAAACTTGTTTTACAATCATTAATTCATAAAGATCAAACTGGCTTCTTAGCTGGGCGATATATAGGAGAAAATACCAGACTGGTATATGATATTATGTTTTATGCTGAAAAATACAGTCTACCTGGACTGCTCCTTTTGATCGACTTTGAAAAAGCTTTTGATTCACTTGCTTGGGACTTTATTTTTGAAGTACTTGATTTCTATAAATTTGGTCCAATTTTTAAAATGGATAAAAGTATTTTACACCAATATTGAATCATGTGTTATAGTAAATGGCCACCTCTCAGACTGGTTTTCTATACATCGAGGCTGTCGTCAGGGCGATCCACTCTCTCCATATATATTCATTCTGTGTTCAGAAATACTGGATGTCTTGATAAGGAATAATATAAATATAAAATGTTTAAGAATAGGTTCCAAAGAACATATACTTTCGCAATATGCAGATGACACTACATTAATACTGGATGGTTCAGAAAAATCTCTAAGACACGCTCTTAAAACTTTAACATTTTATGCAAGAGTCTCCGGCCTTCATATGAACTTAGATAAAACTAAGGTTATTTGGATAGGCTGTAGAAAAAGATGTAATGTGAAAATTTGCAGAGAATATGAACTATGTTGGGAACATGACTCCTTCACTCTTTTAGGTATTAAATTCTCTGTAGACCTAGACACAATATGTACTATTAATTATAAAAGCAAAATTGAAGATATAAAGAAACTTTTGAGTAGCTGGTCAAAAAGGATCCTCTCACCAATAGGTAAAATCACCGTAATAAAGAGTCTAGCCACTTCAAAAATAAATCATTTAATTTCATCAATACCTAACCCCCATCAAAGTGTAATAAATGAACTAAAATCATTATTTTTCAACTTTTTGTGGGGTGGTAAAAAAGATAAAGTTAAACGTCAAGTTATATATCAAGATAAAAAGCGAGGTGGTTTAAGAATGATTGATATTGACTGCTTTTTTAAGTCTTTAAAAATCACCTGGATAAGACGTCTTTTGAAAAGCGAAAATAACTACTTAAGCATTGTTCAAGACATGAACCCATGGATAAAAGATTTTACATTATTTGGCATAGACTATATAAATAACAATTTAAAAACATTGGATAACCCTTTCTGGAAAGATGTATTTGAAAGTTATAAATATTATTTGCATAATTTTTCACCAACCTCATGGCATCAGTTTCATGGGGTTCCGTTATGGTACAACGAAGATTTAAAGGTCGGAGGCTCATCTATTTTTTTGCACCATTGGTTCTCGAAAGGCATTTTTTTCATCAATGACTTGCTTGATATAAGTGGTAAATTTTTATCATTTAAAGTCTTTAAAGAAACCTATGAATTAAAAACAAATTTTCTAGAATATGAAGGTGTTGTAGCATCAATTAAAAGGCTGCTATGTTCATACAAGTTCTCACTTTTTCCTTGCAAAGGTACAAATCCTATAATCCCGTTCCATCTATCAAACATTTTAAAAGATATTAAAGGTAGCAGATCAATTTATGATGCAATTCTTATAAAAAATATAACCCCATCAGCGATAATAAAATGGAATGAAGAATTTAATAATAAATACCTAAATTGGAATAACATTTTTGCTGCAACATTTAAAATAAATCAGGATGTAAAACTCCAATGGTTCCAGTATAGGATAAACCATAGGATTCTAGGTACCAATTATTTACTAAAAAAAATGAACATTTCTCATTCTGATAAATGTACTCTTTGTAATAAAGCGGTAGAAACAATTAAACATCTATTTTATGACTGTGAGGTTTCAAAGTTATTTTGGTCAGACTTATCTACTTTAATTAACAGCACATGTACTAGCATAGTGACTAATTGGTCAGACTCAGATATTATATTAGGAAATACTAAATTTGATAATATCCTTAATAAAATTCTAATATTAGGAAAATACCATATATTCTTTCAAAAACAAAATAATTCTGCACCATCCTGCCTCAACTTTATTTACTATTTAAAATCAGTTTATAAAACTGAAAAATTCATTGCTTATACAAACTCAAAAGATATATACTTTCATAAAATATGGAACCGATATGAAAATATTGTCGCCGAACCATAACTACTATTTGCTACTATAGCAATTGCTATAAATTGCTATAAATATCATAAACTACATCTACTGTTTACCCTTCCGTATTCTATTTTATTTGTCCAAATGTCAAGTTACTCAACTTTATAGATATGTGTCTTCTTTCGAGTATGAAACATGTCATCTTTTTCTGCCAAAAATCTTTTTCTAAATTTTTTCATAACTTATGGAACACGTTTATGTAACAAGAGGTATGACAAGCATTTGCAGTTTTAAAACTAGTCATTCTTCGATCGCTTTATTTGATAAGTCGATGCTTGTTATTACCCCTTGGTAATCTACATCATGATGTAAAGTTTAGCATACGATTGTAATACAAGTAAAATATGTACATATCTCATGCCAATATGCTTTAAACCATACATAAACATAGTCATATATTATTCAATACATTTGTAAAAACTTTGTATTTATTACTAGGTCATGAATGGGAGATAAATTTGTAATGCAAGAACTACAGATAAGCTGAGTATTTAAATATTTAACTGGCATTCGCCCTGCAAATTTTATTTTATGAAGCTTGCTCAGACTGCCACTCTACCCTCATTCTAAATCCGATGGAACAAATACTAATTACAGACAAAAGATGGTAATAGTTCTATTATTATCTCCCCTTACAAAAGATAAAAAAGAACACATTGTCTTTAAACTAAATAGAACTAACAATGAAAGGTAATTATATTTAAGATATGGTATACAATTATCAATTGATATTTAACAATCACAATGTTTTTGTAATTAAAGATCACCCACTCATGACCTCAAGAATAGATAAAAAAGAAAAAATCCCCAATTAATAACTTTTCTACACATTATATATTTTATTTTTTTTCACTGTTATATTGTATATAATTGTATGCATAATATATTGTAAGGTGCACAGAGGGATGGTCCTCCCCGACCCTCGTGCACCTATGACGGGGAGAATAAACGGACCACCACTTTGGTGATCGAAATTAAAAAAAATTAAAAAAAAAACTACTGAATGTCTCTATGGTACGTCTCGCAACCGCATGTTCGATACCCAGTTATTCGACATAGGAACATTGTTGATTGGCCTTTCGACATCGTGATGGTGACAAACTGAAGTGCAAGGTATGGCGTAAAATAACCTATAACAGAGAGATCTAATTATAATTAAAACAGCATCAGCCACCACTCTGTATAAAAACAACAGCCACTGAATGAAAACATCATTGCACGCAAACAGAATAAATGTGTAAAGCTGACCGCTAGACGAAAAAATTTAGGACATTTATACTGTTATAGCAGCAGCAGACACAACAGTAAGTAGAAAAATATCTGTAATAAGCAAAACAAACTGTGAGATATATCTATCAATTTGACTGTGACATATATCTATCAATTTGACAAAAGAAAAATAGCATAGACCTGCAACCAAGACGCCGCCAGTTGTCAATAATAAGCACATGCAGTTGTATTATAACCTATTGTCAATACACTTCGACATAAACACTAGGGCGGAGCTATCTAAGTCCTGGCGACATATTAATTACATGCTCATCGACATTCTCACACTCTTGGTGTAAAATAACATAACGGGTAGTATATACCGTTTTCAGCCATTTCAGACTCCTGATGTAAAGTTAGTATATTCATTAACCAACATTCATGCATTTGCATACTCTAAGTGTAAAAAGGGACAATTTATACCGGTTTGTTAAAACTGCGACAACAAAAAGCGCACCACTTTGCACACACTAAGAATTTGGTTCACTTTAATTCATTCCTGTTAGGCGCCATATAACCTTTCATGTGTTGGTGCGCCTTAAAACCCAATTCAATTCACTTTAATTCTAGGCCAGCTGCCGACACCCACTGTAGAAAAAGCATATTTCTCTAAAGTTAATAGAAAGAATGTATGTTCTTTGTTGTTGTTATCTGTTGTTGTTGCTGTAGTTTTTAATTGAATTAAAAACCATAATAAAGTGTTTAAAAATGAGCCCTGTTCCCTTAGCGTTGAGACATCTGTTCATTTATCCACAAATTTGCGAAACCAGTTGGCTACTACACTCGCAGTCTGCGTCTTCGCCTTGCACATTCTGATCCTGGTTGACCTCGCATGATCACACGATTACTCAGTTTCCCACAAACTCTTGAGATACCACGACATAACGCTGTAAAGCGAGTGGCTTTACATAAATCTTGGGCTCTTAAGACTGTATTTTCGGCATAACTGTTTACTGAAATAAATTGCTAAAAAGAAAAACACCTGACAAATTTATCTAAACAAAAACATGTTTGACCCTGAAATTTAGCCCTGTGAAGGTAAAGCAAATACAGAAATTAAAGCACAATATAGAAAGAATATTTGCTCACTATGATATTGATTACAACTATAAAATATCTTATAACTCAACAACTCAAAAGCTATGAAAATTGATTTGCAACCGTTTAAATGCAGATTTAATGTCCATTGTTCCCAGTAATGCCACGGGACCAATGTTACTTGGTCAAAAGTGCTAGAGTGCCGTTAGAACCATTATCTTCAGATCCACTCTATCTTGCATTTCTCTTGTCCCTCTCCCCCGAGCATACGGACTTTTCGATACTTTTTTTTTTTTTTTTTTTGGCATGATCTGAAAACAGTGGCAAATGGTTTAATGATGCTACTCCAGAAGACAGAATAAGGTTTATATATTTTGTTTTATTTTTCATTATTTTTATTTTATTTTTTTATTGTTTATTGATTATATATATATATTAATATATATATATATATATAGATATATTTTTTTTTTTATATTTTTTTAAATAATACCCGCCTATGAATCCTTAATACTGTTGTGAGCTTCAATAAATTGACTAAATTTAATATGCAATAACAGAACATTATATATGTAGTTTTTGTTTTTTAGAATAATGTTAGGCTATGTCCCAGAAATCGACATCAACACATTGCAATATTCTGACGCGATAGCCTTGCGCTTGCAATGCCACCCTATATAATGCCATACTTATGTTAGGCTATTTCAGACAAATGGAAATAAACACCTCAAGTTCTTACTCAAATATTACACCTACCTCTCGTACATTATTTAAAGATAAGTGTTACTATAATATTTTTCTAGGACTGAAGCTAAGTTATATCGCCGCCTTGGCAAGGTCATCCACCATCCAGCATGTCCCGGCCGCTTTATCAACGATAAAACAAACACATTTAGTAGTTTACAAATGCATATACAACGTTATTTTATTTACTTTTTATTCTTATTATTATATTAGTCATCTAAATTAAATGTGCATATACGATAAGACCAAAACATCCTGGATGAATGATGTAAAAGAAATCGATGTGCCCATCGACACACACATTCAATAACACTTGATGCGTATTAACAATTGGTTTCGAGATAGCATTTAAATACCGTGATTTCCAATTTCCAGCTAACTTGGAAAGAATTATGTTAGGCTATGACCCAACCATTGACATCCACACTTTCCTTTAATACAACATTGTAATATTGTGGACTTGTGTTCGATACAGAAATGACAAAATAATAGCTGGAATCAACTTTCATTTAAAAGCAATTGCACATACAGTGGCATACTTCTGTTAGGCTATGACAGAATAATCGAAATAAACACTTTCGTTTCGAAACTGTGTTATTATATACACTTAAATACCTGTCGGATATTATTTAAACATAATGTTACACATACGTATAATTTGATATGTCTAAATAAGTTCACAGCCTTGGCAAACCTGCACGACTCCAAATTCCAATCAATAACCAGAGTTGTCGTTCCTTTTGCATTGTCCGATTGAGAATTCCTAATCTGTCAACATCGTAGCACAATACGGCCATTGCGAACATAAGCAGGGTATACCGACATGTAACAAGCATTCAGCATTTATATTTGATGCATATTATCAACAAGTAGTTTGGAGATAACAATTAAATACCGATTTTCAGAACACAAAAACAGATCGATACTTACAAAAATAGCGGTCACTGCAAGAGAGGTTATGCGTTAGAATTACACGTTCATAATAATCGCTGATTTCCACCCCCTGAAATAATTAGTATTTGTTCCCTAGTAGAACAAATCCCAATATGTTAATATATCCATTAACAGTAAGATCGTAATATATGAGTAATACATGATGTTAAAAGAATTAAGTATGGTTTGTTTTAAATACATTAAGTAATTGTATGTCTGATGAACTTCATATGTATGTAAGTTATTGCTTAATTACTTAATCTGTGATATGGAATGCATATGTGTAATATTTTAGATGATTTACGTTGAGTATTATATACTTTCAGAGATGTTTATTATTCATTACCATCAATAAATGATGTTTACGGAAGCTGGCGTTAGTTTCAATAACAACCCCTTGTTATGGCGTGTGGCAACAATAGAGCTAGCCGGGTCACGCTATAACCTATTGAAGGGGCGACCACCAATGCATTTGTAGTTACATAATGGATTAAAATAGATATATTTTGGCAATTTGAATAGTTTTAAGCCTGTAAATAATAGTTTGGGTTGCGATGAACTTTTTTTCTGTATAATCGTGATGTGATGGCTTTGTAATGCAGCGATTTGCGCTTCCATTACGATAGTATAGAAGGATAGCGGAGAGAAGAAGAGACTCGCCTTTTTGCTATTAGTTGCGTGTAAATGTCGTTCAGCGATTAGGTCAGATATACATAAGGTCATCCCTAAAAAAATGTTGGTTTGCTGTGCTCGACCTACTCACTAAACATAGCCCTACCCAAAACTTTTTATTGCAATTCTCTTACCACTAACGTTATTGCTGTATTTTTTTGCTATTTTAAGATTTTTTCCTTTAAATTCTTATGTTTTTGGTAAAAAACAAATATTCACCTACCTACATACTCACCTAAACATTTTGGGTTTTGGGTTTTGGGCCGGAGCACAGCAAACCAACACTTTTGTAAGAATGACCTAATTCTTTGTTTCTGCAACCTTGGCTTACCTAAATATGCCATACAGACTAGGAAATTATTCATCAATTATCGAAATTGGCAGATTAAATGAAGGTTAACAAACAAAAAAAGAAGTGAATGGCTTAACGATGTAACGGCCTTAAACACTCGACCCAAAACAAATTCACACACACACAATATCGACTGTAAATAAACGAGTATTCTGTCATAATTCATATACATGGAAGTTGTCAACGAGTAGAAGGCATCCATCTTGGTAATTTTGATATATCTATATATATATATATATATATACATATCTGAGTTCGCATTTCAATCACTGACCACATTCTTTATTAGGGTGACGGGGAGGGGTGGAGGTGCAGGATAAGTGACTGGTGTGTAACTGAACCTGCAATTCACTTACATGTTTTGCTATTTTTTCTTTCTTTTTTTTTGTTATTTGTTAATATTCCCTTTCCCTTCATTTTGATTTTTATTGATTTTTACTCTGTGTGTGGGTGGAGATGGTTGTCGCACGATGAAAATATGTGATGGAAATCCTTCCAGCTAAAAACATGGAGGCCGATCTAAGTAAACAGTTTTTTGGTGGAGTTGAAGAATAATCCGAGCCTTCTCTGACCCTGAAATACTTTTTTTTATGGCTTTTTAAAATCACTGTCAGCCAGATGAAATATCAAAATCGTAATGAGGCTGGTAAGGTCAGAGAAGGCTCGGATTATTGAAGTACCAATATCCTGCATTCATTTTTGTTCGGCTGTAAATTAAATACATAAAATCTCTGCATTTGTTAATGAAAGTATTATACCAAGTTGGATTGGCAGAGATTGACTTTGCTACAGAACTAATCATTTTATGTTTACAAATCATGAAATGCTTAGTAGATCTACTAAGTTGCCAACATTAAACGTAACAAGTACTAAGCATTTGTAACATGAAAAATGCAGTTCTCAACTGTCAGGGTGGGTGGGTCTGGTCTATACCATTAGGCCCCATTCACTTGCACTTCCACTTAGTCGTATGTTTTGGATCGCATAACCCAAATTAATGCATTGCATTGTTAACGCCCCTCTGTATATGCTTCATAATTTCTAGCTTTGATGACGTCATATGTATGATATGTTACGTCACTACCACTGACACGCATTACATCACGAAGTATTCAGTTCACAACATATTTAGTGCACAGGAACTGGTCACTTTTAATTTTTGCCTTCTATTATTATAATTGTCTATAAAGGACTTTAATGGGAAATTTTGGAAAATGCTGGTGTTCTTTTTCAGAGGTCAAGCAGACGTTCGAAACAATCTCAGTTACATGCACACTATATACTAACATGTGCAGAAATAAATGTCCTATCCAACAATACCTTTCTTCCTACGATCCCTTGTAAATTTGCTGAGATATCCGAGTTCAAAGTCACCAAAGTGCAGTTTCACGCTGCACGTCGTTTGTCTATGTCCACTATGTAAACAAATGAAATTTACCGAAATCAAGGGATCGTAGGAAGAAAGGTATTGTTGGATAGGAAATTTATTTCTGCACATGTTAGTATATAGTGTGCATGTAACTGAAGTTGTTTCGAACGTCTGCTTGACCTCTGAAAAAGAACACCAGCATTTTCCAAAATTTCCCATTAAAGTCCTTTATAGACAATTATAATAATAGAAGGCAAAAATTAAAAGTGACCAGTTCCTGTGATCTAGTGGGGACAAAGCAGGGTTAAAGAAAAAGTGATGTAGCCTTTCGAAATACAAACTTTGGATTTATATGGATGTAACTTTGGATTGTATATGGTATGGAATATTTTGTTTCATTTGCGATAATTAAGTTTATGTACTAAGCTCAAAAAGCAATATTCCTTTTAGATCCAATTGTTGAAAAACATTGTGATCATGAAAAATACGCTCTATTCAACACTTTATAACCCTTCGTCGTAAATACTACTGCCCATATCGACTTCCGGTCATGCGTACATATTGTTTTTATGGGTCAAACGGTAGCCATGTTTGTTTACATTTTGCATTGGAAGGGGAGGGGCAAAATAGACTTTGACAGATCGTGAGGCTCCAAGGGGACCGATTGAAAAAAGTTTGGCTTCGTTAAAAGCATCAAAAACCCATCTTTCTATTGATGTAAGTCATAACATGAAAATTCCCGTAATGAAAAAAAAAATCGGTTCATAATTGTTCTCTGGACCTGGTGAAAAGCACAGTAGTGTATTGTTCATACACGTTCCTGATTTTATAAAGCATAAAATGATAAATCATAAACTAGTTTGATAAATCTGATATGAAATGGGAACTCGTTTATGATCCTATATATTCAATGCATGATGATAATATCCGTGTACTGTACGGTCACTCAAGGATTTGTCCATAAAAAGGATAAGCAAATGAGTCAAATTAAATAGGGCGAAAAAGGAAGTCTCGCAAATTCTCGGACAGAAAGCCCGAGATCAGGTCACGTGATAGTCATCGTCTTCAACTGCCATTTTGGTAAATATTGATAACAAAGCTGAGTAGATTGATGTCGATAAACAGCAAAATAGCGCTTTATATAAGGAATTATCGAGTAAGTATTAGTTCAATACGATGTATTTTAACAAGGAAGTGTTTATTTTCCGTATGTTTTCGTTTGTAGTGTAATTTTATATTGATATTCTTAATGCAATTCTACCGATTCTCGGTAGTGTGATGTTGGCGGGTGGGGTAATCATATTTTTTAGAATATTGATATAAAACACGTTTTTCATTGGAAGAAATAAGTTTTTGATTATAAATGTTATCGTTGTATGGCGTGGTTATTAAAATTTAATAAATTACATATTGATATCGATTTAAATTTCACTTTGAAGCCAGAAAAAGTACGATGTTGTTACCGCCTTTTTAATAGGAACTTTAGGAAGGCACAAAATCATATTCTTTTTTTAAAAAATACATATCTTTGTGTTCCTATATAATTTTTATATTGCATGGTTAACTTTATTTGATACCAAGCATTATAAAAAAGATAAAATTCGGCTTTCAAATGGGCAGTATATTTCTTATTATAATTTATTTTGAAAATTTAAAAAACACTAGTGTGTTAATGCCTTTTTAGAACAAAGGCACTTAATCATGTTCTATTTTTTAAAAAATACACATATCTGTGTTCTTATATAATTTGTATATTGCATGGTTACCTTTATTTCATCAAACAAAGCGCTATATTTTTTTCTTCAGCTTTCAATTGGGCAGATTAATTCTTCTAATAAATAATTTTGAAAATCTAAAAAATACCATGTGTTATCGCCTTTTTAATAGAAAGGCACGAAATCATGTTCTATTTTTAAAAAATACACATATCTGTGTTCTTATATAATTTTTATATTGCATGGTAACCTTTATTTCATCAAACAAAGCGCTATATTCTTTTCTTCAGCTTTCAATTGGGCAGATTAATTCTTCAAATAAATAATTTTGAAAATCTAAAAAATACCAAGTGTTATCGCCTTTTTAATAGAAATCACAAAATCATGTTCTATTTTTAAATTTATACATGTTTGTGTCCTTACATAGTGTTTATAATATATACCTTTATTTCAAACAAAACATTGTTTAGTTTTTACAGCTTTCAAAGGGGTACAATATTCTTTAAAATGTGTTATCGCCTTTTTAATAAAAAGGCACACAGTCATGTTCTTTTTAAAAACTATATTTGTGTTCTAATATAGTTATTATACATTGTTACATTGTGCATTGTTACCTTTATTTCAAACATTTGTGTTCCAGTTTTCAGAGGCACATATCTTGAATTTTCGATCGAGAAGCTGCGGTGGTCGAGAAGTTTGCATATTTCACCCTCGTCCCAGAAGTCACGGTGGGGTCACGTCCCGAGTTAATGTGTTAAATAATTTTAATGCATAACAATTTCATTTTTAATTTCAAATTATTTTTTTTTCACTTGAGATACGTTTCGTTTGTGTTCATTTCAAATATAAAACTATTGATATCTGTTTGTTGTCTTCTTGTTATTTTATAGCGTGTGAAGCATCAATTTTAAATAATTGCTCACGTGTCAGATGTAAACACGAAACTTTCTTAGGAAAGGAACTCTATAAGCAACTGCTTTCGTTCAAGTCCTTTTTCACATTTTGTATTATGTAGATTTTCATCGATTGTGTAAATATTGGAAATAAAATAAGTTTAAACCAAACTTTCTGCATACAGGTTGCTATATAGTATGCATGTAGTATGGGACAATACCGCATGTTAATGACCTTGTTAACAGCAAAAGAAAAGACACCAGGTCACAATAAGCTGCATATTTGGCGGCATGCGTTTTATGGCATTCATTTTGTCCTCAAATTACGCAGTTGAAATTGGTTGAAAATTCATAAAAAAAATCTCGAGTATTTTTCATAAAATTGTTTGTATTAACACATCTGTATACAAGATAAGTATTATCACATGGATATACAGGTACCCTGGGGATTTGATACTGCCTATACGCCCCTTGTTAATTCTCGATTTATCCGCCGAATGGCAAATAAGCTGGTTTTCTGATTACTCTGAGGTAAACAACAACGTACCAGGTGCGCGGTGGCCATTTGTGACGCGATCGATTATCCTGTAATGAGTTGATGCTGACATAAAACTGAATTATTAACATACTACTACGCAGTCTATTTCAAATATAGAGCTAAGTTATTTAAATATGCATGTATTGCTTTTAATTTATTGAAAACATTATGGAATTCATAATATAACTTGGGATTTTAACGGCGAAAATACACTCGATAGATGTGTTGATTTTCTTTTTCTACAGTTTTAGGCTTAAATCGAGTATGTACATTTCTAGAAATTTAACTCCTCTTTCATTTACGGTACGATATTCAAAATAATTATTCCTTCTTAATGCCATTTTTGTGTAGATTTGGTTGATGTCATGATGTCCTTGGATTTCTGTATAGTCTTTGTTTTGTTCTCAAATTACGCAGTTGAAATTGGTTGAAAATTCATAAAAAAAATCTCGAGTATTTTTCATAAAAATGTATACACATTTTAAAAAGTCAAACTACTGTTTTATTTATGTTTCGATATTCAAAATAATTATTCCTTTGTATTGCCATTATTGTGAAGATCTGCTTTATGGCCTTGGATTTCTGTAGTTGAAATTGATTGAAAATTCATAAATGTATACACATTTTAAGAAGTGAAACTACTGTTTTATTTACGGTAATATTTTCAAATTAATTATTCTTTGTATAGCCATTATTGCGTAAATTCAGTTATAATGTACGTGTTTTATAATTATGTGAACGACGCGATACCTGTGTATTCGGTATGACACGTTTGACTTTGGGGTACTTGCGTGCAATAAAATAGCGGAAATATTATATCGATCACCAACTTCCTGTTATTTGAACCACAAGACAACCCTTTGAATTATATTTGTTACCGCCCTTCTAAGGTTTGTTAAGGGGACAATATGCCGAAATACCGCGCACGACCACCTTGTATATTCGGTATGACACGTCTGACTAAAGCGTGGAAGGGTGTAATAACAAAAAAGGAAAGCATTCCACCGATTATTACATCCTGTTTATTGGCACACACGGTGAGTAGTATGCAACGTGAGGGTACCAGGACAGTTTTTTTTAGGGACGTTTTATGCAACGAGTCAGTAAATTTATCAGCCGGCAAGCTAACCAACAAATTTAAATCTCGTTACAACCCCTCACAAAGAAAAATCCCCCAATACCCCCAGTTTCTAAACTGTTTATAAATAATTGATACTTTTTTAATCAACCCCAAATAAAACAACTGCAGATCGGGTAATCAATATATTTCAAACCCAACACCACAGATGATTTTAGTCTCGGCTGTTAAACAAAGTCGGAACCACAGTTTGCTACTTTTTTGAAAGGGTGCAACTTTTCAAATCACACTTTTATATCTTAAATGTACTTAAACGGTACACAACTATTGAAATCCTCATTGTAACCTTTCCATTTAATCAATGCTTGTTTCTTTTTGTAATCACGTCGTATAACCTTTTCAATTCTGAATATTTCTTGATCAGCTTTTAACATTTCCAATTCATAGAAGCTTCCATAAATGTTTTGGTTGTTCAAATCTTTTATTTTGTACGTCACAGGATTTGTATATTGAATTTCACCAATAACAAATATTTCTTCAGTCCAATTTGGAGTATAACCTTTTTCAAACGTTCTTTTATATTTGCTAATTCTAACCTTGTCTCCTATTTTGAACTTTGGCAAAGCTTTATTAATTTTCATCTTTCCATACAAGTTGAAATACACTATTTCTTTATTTTTCTCATCACTGGCCTCAATCGGCGTCATTTTAATACTCCGGTGTATTGTGTTATTGTATTTATCAACCAAAAAGCAAGATTTTATCTATTTCATTAACAATCACGCGGCGTTGAGTGAACTTTCTTCGTTAAGTTTTGTGAAGTTTATCGGCTAGCTTATCAGTCCATCTCAACGCCTGTTCTTGCTTTTGGGCTCTCCAAATCCTAGTTTATATTTGCACTAATTACGGGCTTGACTATCAAATTCTTAGCGATCTTTTCTCCAATTGATTTGGATTTGCTCGTTTTCAAACCAGTCAGCATGTTTTTATCACACATTGATTTATTACTAGGACTTTTTTCATAACAATAATCGTGATCTTAACAAACAGCATCTATCTCCACTGTCAAGTGGATTACCAGGACCACAATATTTATAACCAGGAAGTGTTAGCCCCTTTTTGGGTAGCAAAGAAAGCAAAGCTTTATGGATATCAATGTTTCCACCTTGTGTACTTTAGACAAATTGCGTTTTAGTAATGCCGCAAGAAGCGCATGTTGCTTTTAACATTCTTCTACCATTTTTTGTTAAAATATACTGAGGATTAACATTTTCGGTAATTATGTTTTCTTTCACGCAGTAACTCATATATAATATGATTAGACTACACTTTGTTTTTCAAAACATAATTGTATTATGTTTTCATTTTTTACAGGTTTGTAAGGTTTTAATATTTTATAAAGAATATCGTACACACTGTTTCCTTCTTGCAACTTTTTGACAAAGTACAGACAGAAATATTCGCACAAGACACTCGTTTTATCTTGATACTGAATGGTTTGTATTTTATGTTGGGTATGTAATTTAAAGCTTCTTTTGGAGGTCTCAAGCCAAACGGATCAAAATAATACTAATTGCAGTAGCAAGTCCAGTGTGTACCGGGTCCGGTATAATCATCAAGATTAATAATACAACATTCCAGTTTATTTTGTTTGGCTGGTAATTTGCTTTTGCTAAACACTCCCCTGAATTTCTGTATACCTAACTTCCTAACCCACTTTATTATGTCTAAGTAAGAAATAGGCTCGTTTTTGAAAATTAATTTTTTTTTACGAATGGGAAACTTCTATACTTAACAAAAAAAGAAACTTTACATACTTTAGGACCTGTTTTAGAGGGTTAACGGTGACTTTATGTGAACGTTATCGATATTTACTTATTGGCCTGAGTATAGAGAGAACACCGACACAAGATTTTGTGCAATTGTACCGTGCACGGGCTAGCACGCTTTTCACTTCCGCTTTTGACCACTTACCTCGTGTTGACCTATCCCGGGTTCATTTCAATTGCTTTTTCTTACACAGTCACACGTACTCTTTATCACTGACACGAAAACACAAAATTGTTTACAATTTTGACTGAAAACGGGAATGCCACGGCTATCTGAAAATGACAGAAATCAGGCTGTCGGTATGCTTAGAGCCGGCACGTCTGTAAATGACGTTGCTCTTCATTTTGGGTGCTCTAGGCAAACAATTCACAACCTGACAACTCGGTATGCAACTACTGGGTCAGTTACGGATAGGCCGAGATCAGGTAGGCCCCGAGCGACGTCACGTAGAGACGACCGGTTCATTACGTTAACGCATTTACGTAATCGCTTTACCCCAGCAACGGTAACTGCACGGCGGCTCAGGGTCTCGGCTCAGACGATACGTAATCGTCTTAGGCAAGATAGAGCACCAATTCGTGCGCGTCGACCTTATACAGGACAAATTCTAACTGCGCGTTACAGAGCCGCCCGCTTAGCTTGGGCTCGACGTCACAGGCACTGGACCCGAGCCCAATGGCGAAACGTGATTTTTACCGACGAGTCACGCTTCAGGGTCAGCTTTGCTGACGGTAGGGTCAGAGTTTACAGGCGACGGAACGAGAGATTTGCCCAATGTTGCGTGCAGGAACGAGACAGGTTTGGCGGTGGCAGCGTCATGGTTTGGGCGGGCATAATGGACAATCAGAAAACAGATTTGGTCATCGTTCCGGGCAACCTTAATGCAGTAGGGTATGTGAACATCCTGAGGAACAATCTCCTCCCATTTATGCAAAATCGGGGTCGCGGATTTGATGTGGAGGTACGGTGGTCTAGTGGAGCGCGGTGGTCTAGTGGTAGAGCGTTGGACCCATGATCCAAAAGTCGTGGGTTCGATTCCCGTCATTGCCATATGCGTTGTGTCCCTGAGCAAGACACTTTATCTGCATTGCTTAGTACTGGTTCTACCCAGGAAGACATCGAGAGTGATTCAAATAAGTTCATAGAGCTTTCGTTACAATCGATGTAAAATAAATAAGTTTAAACTAAAATCGGGGTCCGGGAGTGATTCTGCAGCAGGACAACGCGAGGCCCCACACAGCTCGTGTTACGACACAGTTTTTGGCTCAGAACGGCGTCAACGTCTTGCCGTGGCCGGCGGTTTCGCCCGACCAAAACCCCATAGAACACATGTGGGACGAGCTTGGGCGTCGGCTACGCAATAATCATCAAATCAACAATGTCAATGTTCTTAGACATGCCCTCCTTGTTGAATGGCAGAACATACCCAATTACGTCATTCGCCGTCTCACAAATTCCATGAGGAGGAGAATAGCAACCTGCATTAGGGCCAACGGCGGTCACACACGCTATTAACACAACTTAATGCACATTGGCATTCAGACTGATACTCAAAAAGTCACTAAAACATTTCTTCACATGTTTGTGATTTTTGAAATCGACCCCTATGTCTTTTGACCTCAGATTTGACCTTCATTTTGAAGAAACCCGTTACCGACGCTGTGACAAACTCAAAGATATTGCTTCCAAGTTTCATATAACATTTACATACGTACACTATATTGTTCCAGAGTGACGTTATAACCATCAGTACCCCATGTAAAGTTTCTTTTTTTGCATAGTATATATGGTCTAAATTGTGAGTCTACTTGTAAACCTTTACCTACTCTCAATCCTTTTCCCTTTCTGCCTACTTGTAAACCTTTTCCCGTCAAGCCGCTAATAAGAGATCCAATTAAAGGAATTCCCAGTGATGCGAGCAATCCAAGAAATCCCCCGTCTTGCTGTTGATGTCTTGCCAGTTTAATAAGGCAGCAACCTTTTGACTTCATTATATTTTGTCTTTATATCAGGTGTTAGCACACCTGCTATAAGAAGTGCATGTTTTTTGCCGCTAGGGATAGTTACCATTCCATTTCCAAATAGTTTACCAATTCCAGTTCTTGCCAGACCACTAAGTGCTCCTGTTGCTAAAGGTCCTAATATCTTTGGAGCGAGTCTAGCAACTGTTGGTAATATTGTTTTAGTCAACAAACCGGCTAATGCTCCCAAAAAGCCTCCATTTTTGGACTGAGATCTCATCTGTGATTTTGATATATTCACATCCAATCCATATCCGTTGGATTTAGCTTTGTTAATATTGTTAATCTGAGTATCTGTCAACAAGAAAGGAAAATTCCCAGTTAGTTGATTATTCTTCAGTCTGAGCGTTAAATCTGGCCATCGGCCATCTGTCAAATTTATCGAATACTTTACCTTAGTCATATACATTATAAGTTAGATTAAACTATTACCAATTCATTTCCGACAGTATCAATAACTACATCTTCTTTATAGAGAACCAGAGCATAAACTTTATAAGGAGCCCCGGGGGTATATTTAGCTTATATCTCAAACTTTGTTTTGGATCAACACTGACCTCATTTCCCTTGTAACTTTAAATCGAAATATATCATTGCGAAAAGACTTTTAAAATTACCCACATCGAGCAAAGTTCCAGTGTTTTTATCATTGTGTTTGTAAGAATAATTAATAACATCTCTGAATATTCTTATAATATTATCATAGCTGTATTCAGTTTCTGGATAATATATACCGTTTCCAACTTCCAGTCTAGCTGATTGTAAATAGCAATTAGTATTATTATTATCATCATTTACCTTAAACGTATCTAAAAGATGAGGATTTTGTGCTTGAGCAGAACTATTGTCTGGCCTTTGCAGATAAAGAAAAACATGTTTTGGACTTTTAACACCAGCTGTTATTCTAAATACATATTCGGTTGCTTGGGTACTTCCGCTTTCTTGTATCATTTCACGAAGATAAGTCCATCTTGTTGATGTCATATGATTTGACATAACATAAGCCAAACCATCTGAGTTAAATATCATTTTAGGTATCCACAAACTAATTTATTAATAACCACTCGACCATTATCACCAACAGCACCTGACTTGAAAATAAGCACATCATTAGCCGCCAGTTGCAAGCAAGTTAATCTGAATTTGACCTGGAGGCACCATGTTTGTTTCCAAACCTTCGAAGAAGGAATATTTATTTAATGGAATTACAGAGTCAACTTTTTTATTAATTATGATTAAAGCATGACGAATCTCAAATCCTGAATTATAACCAGCTTGAGCATCTCGAGATTTTGCCACAGCCGTTGTATCCAAATAAAAGTATTCATTTGTTCCGGTTGTCTTCGTATAATCGTCAAACATTTCAAGCAAACTTTTAACGTTAACAAATCTATGAAGATTATTTCCATCATAAACTGTTTTTCCATTTTGCTTTACTTGCATTTGATCAATCAATGAAGTTGCATCGTTAATTAGAGCAATTTCATCAGCGGCTGCAAAAGCAGCTCCATCAGCAAGCTTGTTTACTTGAAAACTGATTTCAAAATATGCGTTATACCAATCAAAGTAAGAACTTCTGTCATTTATTGTAAATTGGTAGCCACTTTTCATTTGTCTGATAGTATTTCCAGGTAAAGTTATGGGGGTATCTAACTGAACAGGTACATGTTTATATCTAGTATTATATTTATCACTTCGAAACATCTACGTATACTAGTAATTAGATTAATTTAATCGTTTAATTCTCGCATGATAGTATTCTGTTAATTTTTGCATTTACATCTTCTTCAATTATATTATCAGCCGCAACATCTTATGTGGCAGCTTTTGTAAGTTCTTTTAAAATTATCTCACCGAAACTAATTTATCAGCAGCCATTTTATCAACTTCATCTCCAAGTTTTTTAGAACCACTATCTATAATTTGTTTACCAGCAGTTTCTAATGCTTTCTTGCCCGCTGTATTTACAGACTCACTAAATATTTTTGATCCAACTTTTGGAAAAATGTCAAATATGCCAGCTCCAGTCAATCTGTCAACTTCAGTATAGGTTCCCATACTTGTATCATAAACTTTTTTTAATCGAGTCACATAAAATATGTTAGATAAAACGTAAGTTACTCAACTACATTAATTCCTTCAAAACAAATCGAAATGACGTATGAACTTCGTTGAGATTAATAATTTTACCGTAAATATTATTCTGTTAATGATCGTTTTTTTTACTCCACAGAACCCGACTTTTATCGTTTCATCTCTGAAAGGATATGACATTGTAAGGTCGGCTGTACTTATTTCATAAATAACATCCCCATATGATCCATCAACAATAGAATTACTTATCAAATCATAGTGGATATATAAAGTATCAATATAATTTGTTATGTTTGGTACTACTGTCCCAAATTTGGTTTCTCTAATAACCGCATCTTTGTCAAGCCCAATCAAGGTGTGAAAGTTTGATTCTCTTAAATCAAGCATAAAGTTATTATGAATCGTAACTAAACATTTGAAACTTGATAAATCAAATTCAGTTATTATCGGGACATGCGAGTCATCAGTCAAATCACCGTTTACAGTCAATGTTTCTTTTATATAATTATCAATATCTGCATAACTGTAATTTCCATTTGTAAAAATAATTGCTTTTGGATCTTTATCTTTTTCATTGTGATACCTTATCACTTTTTTATTAAAATCCTCGCTAATATTATATCATGAGTAAGTCATAGAATTAATCTTATCAAGCCCAATACCATACTGTTTGTTCTTGTCTAACATCAATGGTCTATCAAATACGGTTGTAAAATTACTCGGTGTATTTGAGCTATTAATTATTGAAGCTCTTTCTGATGATAGTACAATTTTTCATTCCATATAACAAAAGTAGATAAAAATGAATCACCTATATAAAACAGCTTAAAACTCGACTTTTCAAAATTAAAAACTTCAGTAGTATTACACTATATCTCATTTTTGTATAATTATACTGAAAATTAATGCCCTATTTTTTGTGAGATATAATTTGAATGCTTCTTTTAGCGTTTGTTTGCCGTTTTCTTCTATTGTTGGATATAATAACGTGTTTTGTTCTGCTGTCTTATTAAAAAGAAAATGTATTGCGTCCCCTCATGTATAAATAAAGTTTATTTTAAATACATAAATTCCAGATTTCTCAACAAATAGTCCAGCAACAACAGCATTCATGGAAAAATATTCTTTGGTTTTTATAAATGGATTGGTTATAAAAGTAAACGCATCGAGAACATATTTACGATTAGTTCTTTCAAGTGTTTTTTGTGTTGGATGTGATACAAAATTTGTTCTCATCCCACCACGGCAGTCAACAAAGGTATCGTGTAAATCGCTTTTTCCGTCTATTGTTGCTTCAAACATTATAATTCGACTTGCATAGTCCACTTTTGCTTTCAGCTCATCAATTATGCTAAGAAGTGCTGTGCGACGACTATCAGACGTTTGATTAAACTGTTTCAATAAAACTATTTCGCCGTCAAAAGCTTTGCTCCTATCATCCTGGGCAGCTTTCAATTGCTTTGAAGCATCACCAATAGCAGTCTCAAGTTTATGAGTGTTAACCATTTTCTCATTTAATTTTGCATAATCCTGTCCTAACGCACCTTTGAGAAGAGTTATTTCATTATCAAAAGCTTTGTTTTTTCATCCTGGGCAGCTTTATCAACCACTTTGCTCAAAGCAGTTGTTAGCGACTTACTGTCAACCATTTTATTTTTGATGTCCTCAAACTCTTTGTCGATATTACCAACGTTAGTGCTTGTTTATGAGGCGCCATACGTGACTATATGTTGTAAGATAAATATAGTAAGTAAATATGTTATTATAGTGACATGTGTATACGCAAATAACAAACATTTAATACAAATGCATAGAGAAACACCCGGCCCAACGGACCTATAAGTCACCTTATAATTATAGTTTACAAGTAGTCAACATGATTAAACATAATAGAAAATACTGTTATGAGCTCAAAATGTACAATTTACAATACAATTAAAGTTACAAAGGGTTCATTCATAAATATTATATATATTGCGATAAATAGTGTCAGTTTAGTTCAATAATTGCACCACATGTTTACAGTTACGAGTTATATAACACACTTCTTCTAAAAAGATAAGCTTTAACAAGAAATTTTACAACTTTTCTTGTGTGGTTATGAATCAGGAAAATCAGTCTATTAGAGTCTGTCATGTTTTCATATATTCCATTTGAAATAATTTCACCGAATATCACAGTTCGTATGTTGTTGTATAAAGGACACTTCACTAGAAAATGAGTCTCGTCTTCAATTAATCCGGACTGCCATAAAGTACACAGTCTTTGATTTGGTGCTTCACCAACATAGCGTCCAGTTTCAATTCTTAAAGGCAAGATACCGCATCTGAATTGAGCATATATAGCGCGTTCATTTCTTTTTAAATCCATGGCTAGATAATCTTCACGTGAAAAATGGCCCTTGAATGATTTGTAAGTCCTCAACTTTGGCACCTTTTCGTAATCATTAGCCCATACGTTTGCATAATAATCCGTCAGTTTTGATTTTACACATTCCATATTTACTGTAATTTTATTGTTAAAATGAACAGTTAAGTACAGTCTGGACATAATGATTTTCACTTCACTGCACCAGTTATTAATCCTATTTGATCGTTGATAGTCAGAGTTAAATATCCGTTTTGTCAGTCTATTGTCATCGAGTTTCACGAGTCTGTTCCAATATCGAAGCATCGTAATCCATCGTCTGTAGTTACTAGGTATAATATATATAATATATGCGTTGCGTGTAAAATATATATACTGAATACAAAATATATATGATACAGACAAATATATACGTTACTCCGAAATATATATATTGATCACAAAATATATATGATACAGACAAATATACGAAATATTTATATTCTATCCAAAAATATATATCATACAAATATATATGTTACTCCTTAAAAAATATTTTCTAAAAAATATATTAAAAACATACTTTTGTCGGTAATGGCCGCCCATAAAAAACGGGACAGTGTAGCAGTCTACGCCAACGTATATATTTGCAGCACAGTCTATGCCAACGTATATATTTGCAGAAGGCATACATATTTGGAAAAATATTTATTAAGTTTCGGTCACCCAGAAGTTCGCACCATTTATTTATCGATCTTTCATTGATATATTTGTGTCTGCAATATATTTATTTTAGAGATACTATTTATTTTCATCTCAAATATTTTCATCTTCAAGACAGACAATATATTTTTATAAAGCGAATATATTTTTTCGGTATAACATATAAATGTTTGCGTCTACAATATATAAATTAGGAAAAACATATATTCAGACTAAAGTATATAATTGCGTCTACATTATATATTTAAAAACAGAATATATAGAATATATATTGCTAGGAATAACATATATTTGTATGATATATATTTTTGGACAGAATATATATATTTCGGAGTAACATATATATTTGTCTGTATCATATTTATTTTGTACTCAATATATATATTTCGGAGTAACGTATATATTTGTCTGTATCATATATATTTTTGTATTCAGTATATATATTTTACACACAACGTATATTTTTATCTTACGACATATAGTCACGTATGGCGCCTCATACTTGTTTGCCCATTTAATATTTTTATTTGAGTTATTTCAGCAGTAAAAGCAGTTCTCCTTTGTGTCGTAGCAGTAGTAATAGCAGCTTCAAGTTAATTGTTATCAACCATTTGTTTATTGATTTTTCCAATCCGTGTATTAATATTTTGTACACCAGATCTTATTTGTTCACTTAATTTCTTGTAGTTTTCACTATCCTTAAATCCATCTCCTTTTTTCTAACCCTTTTAAAGCATCCCCAGAAGTTTTATTTCATCTTTCAAACCGTTTTGAATTTCAAGTTTTTCACGGTTTGTTTGAAATTGCTTTTGTATCAGATTTATATTTTCACTAACACCTATTGTCAAATTGTTCATCATGTCTGGAATTTTATCAATACTATAATCACGTATGATCTTTGTTATTCTTCTTTGAGTAAATTGCCTTGTTGCTACATCATCTGCTTTTTCTGGATTGCTAACGTTGGTAATTCTATTTTTATCCATGTTGAGATCACTTCTCAGAATATTTTCCTGATTTTCACCCTTGTGAAGTTAATTAACCAGGTGTTTATGTTTTGCATGCTCAGACAGCACAATACCAAAATTAACACTGCCAGTAGTAACTTCCTCGCCAAGATCATTAAAAAGTCCCATTAATATGATTAGATTAAATGTCACCGTTGAAGTTACGTCTTACTAACTTCCTCGGACGATCTGTTTGTCAGTTGCTTTTCTGTACTGCTCTTTGCTAACACCTTGGTCATTGGAAAGCATACCCAGCTCACGATTAACTGGAGTCGAGAAGAAAATATAATGAGAACAGTTCAAACGAATGTCTTTGGGAGTTTTGTAGTAGGATTGTGACAAGTAAATCACGCAACAATTCTTATGCCTGCCTTGGGTGAAATAATTGACAATATCATTTTGGTTACGCTCGCAAACATAATCATCAAAAATAGCTATTTTTTGAGTATCAGAATCCAAATCATTCACAGGGATAACTTGATTATTTGAACAGTCCAGTATATCTTCAACCGGAATTCTATTCTTTTTTGCTATCTTTTCAAGTTTTTGCGACAAGACCTGGTACTAGGACTGTTCCAAGTTTTTAGCAAACAAATATATATTATCATAGTAAACTAAAGATTTCAGCAACATGTGAACTAATGTGTTTGTCTTGCCAGATCCTGAATTACCACATACAAGCATTCTAAAACAACAGTCCGGCATGAAGTTCCATATCTGCTTGAAATTACCGTTGTCTGTCTTCATGTCATAGTTTGGAATTTCCATTATAATAATACTTGGATAATCTAATCCTATAGTATACATGTCTTAATTAAAGTGGAGAGAATTAGCGAATACAATGAAAATATCGAAAATCTTGTTAAAGAATTTGAAAATAAAGTTATTAAAAAAAGATTAGAAAAAGGAGCTAGTCGTGAATTATACAAAGAAATATTTAAACCAGTAACTAGTGAAATAAAAGACAGTACAGTTAACTAAGCAGTTAGCTACTCTTCCAGAAATAAGTCAGCAGTTAGCTACTGTTCCAGGAATAAGACAGCAAATAGCCTCTCTTCCTAGAGCTATAGGTGAGAAAGTACAAGAAAGAGAAATGTATCAGGGAATATCTCAGTTATTTGCTAAAAAGGAAGAAGAGGAAGAAGAAGAGGAAGAAGAGGAATCGGATGAAGAGGAATCGGAAGAAGAAGCTGCTTGAGGCCTAAGAAACCAATGTATGATATTGACTTGGATGCTGGTATGAATAAAAAAGTACTTAGTTAAGTATAGGCTGCCAGTTACAACTAAAATACCAGATATTATGGATGAGGATACTGATTATGAAAAGTATGTCAAAAAGGCTAAAAAAACACGCAATACCTTGTCTCTCAGATTAAAATCTAAAGACAAAAGAAACAGACCACCTTAGCAAAAAAGAGCTGGAAAAATGGTTTCAAAAATCGGTAACTACAAGAACTGATGATAAACTTAAATATTAATGGATAACCCTAAATTACGAAAAACACTTTAGCCACACTTGAAGTTGAACGTGATAAGGTGTTTGATGAAATGATAGCTATTGATTATTACAAAGAGAGGTTACCAGAACGAGTTCGGACAGCCGAAGAGACTACAAAAAAGACTTCCGGTGAAGGTATGCAGCAAAAAATACATTCCTACAAAATAAGCAAAGATGGTCACTGCGGTATGCTTCAAATTGATATACCTAATCTTGTTGGTCATCACATACTAATTGCTAGACAAGGAGGGTCAGTTGTGTTAGATTTGAAAGTGGATGATGATTTTATTGATTTGTTGACGAAGCGTTACAACAATGGAAAAACATACTCGAAGCTATCTCAAAATGCATTCAAGAACTGACAGAATTATCTGATTTGCCAATTCATAAAAGTTCTTCAAAGTACAAGAAGATTTTAGGATGTTGTGCGGGATATTACAATATTCCAGATGATCTGGTTAATGATCTAGAGTTAGTGTGTGGAAGTATTAAATCTGGAAATAATAGTCCACAGTTGATAAATAAAGGTATTAGCATAACCGACGAGCTATTAAAATATGGTAATGTATGAACCGGAGAACACGAGCAATTGCTTTCTAAATATTTTAATTAATCTAATCATTTTTATAATGAAATAAATTAAAAGCAAGGAGGAATTAATTAGTTACTTGACTCGACAAGCGGCAGCATACAGACTTAGTTACAAATTATGCGGTAGAATTAACACGGGGATTGGTTGTACCGCCGCATTGGTATTAATCCCCGCAGTTCCTGTTTTCATAGCTATCGTTGGAGCAATTCCCCCAATAATTGCGGTTTTGATGAACACAACTAAAATAGCAGATAAAAAGGTTTTATTAAAATCATATCATAGGAGTTTCAAACAACTTCTTTCATATGTGCAAACATCTAATATGCCAGATGGGAAGATAATCCCATCATGCTTTTCTAAAATACTCCACCTGCAGCAAAATGATAGTTTTACTGAGCCCTGGAAAGGTATATTGAGAAGTATAAGTTAAACGGCTACTAAACCAGTTCTTTTTCAACTTGTTTCCATATGGCATCGTACTTGTCTCTAGTAGCTTTTGTCTTAATTGGCTTTGTTCCTTTTTTATTTCTAAGAGCTCGAATATCTTCTGGAAAATGTAATTAAATTTAATTACTCTTTTCCGGCCTCCTATCTTATCTAAAAAATTAACAGTCTTGTAAAACAAATCCTCACATCTCTGCTTGTCTATTGGGGATAAATTGTAGCCTCCCAAAAGTTTTTCAAAATGATACCTTCTGTGATAAACGCTATTTTTGCGAACTCCCCGATAATCTACAACAAGATCATATCCATTGTGGGTCCCACATTCCAAACAAATACGTTCCCCGTCAAACACCTCGCAAGTGCTATTACAATTTGCGCATGCATAGGTGCATTTGCAACAAAGTCTTTCCCAACACAATTTTTACAGTGCGTCTTTTTGTCGTCTATGTAAAACAAAAAACAATCCATGCAAAATTCAGAAGAATCAAAAACACCTAATAATCTCTTACAATATATACAGTTTATCATATAATATACTATTATTATTATTTCTTTAATTAGGGCTTAAAAGAATAAAAATAGTATAATAGTATATGGTATACACGGATGATATAGAAAGTCTCAGAAAAGACTGCGAGAAGCAGGCTTTCTATGCTCCAGCAGGTCATGTCATCACTGGTAATTTGATATTGTTGATAAACGTATTCGGCATTTTTTTTCGAAAGGTCCTACTTATAGATTACCTTCAACTATTGATTTAAATGCCTGTCGTGCCCAGATCGCCCACTCCATTGAAGAATTTAGTATACAATGGTGTCGTAGAGAACATGCGGACCCAAACTCGCTTTCTACTCGGAAAAAGTCAATTCTTAAAATTATAAATACACGTATTAACTTTTATAATGCTAACCCCTCTTTACTACCTCCGAGACCTAGGTTTTCCTTTCGTAATTTAAAATCGGGAATTCAGGAATTTTATAATAAATTTGTTTTTGTTCCTGCTGATAAAGCAGCTAATAATGTAATTATTGTTTGACATTTTTACATTACGTCAGTGTTTTATCTCTGGAACTCGGCATCACCAATTCGTATACTCCAGTTAATTCTTCTGAGGATGATAATGTTTCCACACATATCACTCGGTGCACTACCTTCAAGGCTGATGTAAACGATAAGCAAAATAAACTGCCTACCATGTACTGGATTCCTAAATTACATAAAAATCCGTATACGGCTCGCTTTATTTCTAATTCTAGTGCCTGCACCACAACAAACATCTCCAAACTTTTAACTTCTTGTCTTACTGCCGTTAAAGATCACGTTAAACTATATTGTGATAAAACTTATGAAAACTCTGGGATTAATTTATTTTGGTCTATAAAAATTCAGGAGACGTTCTTGATAACTTTTTCAATAAAGGTCAAGTTTCATCAATAAGTACAATATGACTTCTCTACACTATATACAAACTTACCACATCATCTTATTAAAGACAAGCTAATTTCTCTTATTCAAAAAATATTCGCTAGAGAAAAAACTACATTTTTGGCATATAATAATATTAAAGCGTTTTTTACTAACGGCAGTTTAGACAATTATACTATGTGGACTTGCTATGAAGTTTGTGAAGCACTCATCTTCCTATTAGATAATATTTTCGTCAGGTATGATACCACCGTTTATAGACAAATTGTTGGTATCCCTATGGGTACGAACTGTGCACCACTTGTCGCAGATTTGTTTGTTTTTTGCTATGAAAGGGATTTCATGTTGAGTCTTTCACCAGATACCCAGGCAGATGTTATTGAAGCTTTTAATGACACCTCTCGGTATCTGGATGACATACTGAACATTGGCAACCCTTTCTTGCCAACTATGGTTGATAATATTTATCCTAAAGACCTTCAGCTTAATAAAGCTAATATATCTGATAATACCGCTTCTTTTCTTGATTTAGATCTCTCGATTGAAAATGGTGAAATAATTAGCAAAATCTATGACAAGGGAGATGATTTTAATTTTGACATTGTTAATTACCCACACTTGGATGGGGATGTTCCCCGAGCAACTTCTTATGGGGTGTATGTGTCTCAACTTATTCGTTTTTCAAGAGCTTGTAATCGAGTTGAGGACTTTAATATTCGTAATCTTTGTATAACTAAAAAGCTACTCAATCAGGGTTACCGATACCATAAACTTCGTAAAACCTTTGCAAAATTGTATTATCGTAACCCTGATCTTCTTTCCAAATATAAAAGCAATTTAAAAACTCTTCTGCGACAAGGACTATCACAACCTGACTTCTATGGTGATGTGATTTATAAACTTCGAAAGATTCTTGGTCATGATTACTTTCATTCTATCTTTGTTAAACTTGTTAAAAAGTTTATCAAAAGAGGTTATGACCCTATCATTTTGCAACGTACTGCATGCTTGTTGGTGGACCCTTTTACAGTTCGCCACTATGCTTTCTTCTTTTATTGTACGATGACCGGACAGGCTGTGGACCCTATGATGACGCCTACCTAAAGCCCATTGGGACGGTGGCGTTTGATGTTTGTCTATGATCTTTCTTGTCGTGCCCTTAATGGTTTATACTCTTGTTGCTCTGGCTTCTGCCAAGTCAATGAGTACCTTCATTGTGGCTTTCTAGGCTATTGTTTTTTGTATTATATTTACACGAGCATATTTGTGTTTTACTTTTATTGCCTATTGATGCTACCTTGTTGGTTAGAGATTAGATCATGGCGGGGATTTCTTTATTTACACTGTCCTGTTTTATTGGGATGACAGTAGGGTAAGTGTGAGGTTTGGTGCACCCTAGAACCGGTTTAAACCCCCAGTAGCATATTTTGCCACTGACCGTTCCAAGGCGGTAGCCCTATTGTCAACCCTTTTTGTGTTTGTGATGTCGTTTGCATTTATTATTACTTTTGCCTTCTTGTTTGTCTGTTTGCGTGTTTGTTTCTGTGTTTTGTGGTTGACTGTTCTCCTTGAATGCTACTTTCCCTGTCCGATCTTTTTATATTTCTTTAAATAACATGCATATAATATGATAAATAAAACAAAGTTACATTAATTGGATGTCAAATATGGATTAAGAAGATTTTCATTATATGGTCAAATAATCTGTTTCTTTACTTCAAAACATTTGAAAATATACATACTTAAATTTCTGATGACATTTTCATTTTCGCTACTAAATAGCTGTTTCAGCTGAAACATACTTGGTCTTGTACAGAAATACCTTTGAATGTGTATTTTACGTATGTCTTTAAATAAAGAACATTCTAAAATAAAATGATACTCATCTTCAAGCTTATTACACGTAATACATTTTCTTTCGTCACGGGGAATACTATGTGGTCTGTGCCATCTACCTGATTCAATTTTTAGACTATGCGATGAAACAATTAACCTAGTCATTGCAATTCTAAATGTTGGAATATTTACACATTGAAGAAAGAACTGGTAGTTAAAAGATACTATTTCTCTGAAAAATAGCGCTCTGGATGAATTTTCTACACGCTGAAAATCATTATCATAAAGGCGTTGCTTGAAAGTATAAAGGAAAGTTTCAACATTTCCTACACCCTGAGCGAGCCATACATAATGAAAACCCATGGAGGACAACAGCTTATGGACGAGAGTAACCCATGACACTTTATTTGGGTATTGTTCACTATCACGCATTAACATGTTATATACACACTTACAATACTTAGTATCATTCCTTTGTACAATTTTAAACCAATACTTGATTATTCTATAATATCTAATGCTTGTCATACTAAATCTCCCAGGACACCGTACACAAAATCATTTTTGGTAGAACGTTTAATTCGTAAAATACCTTTACAATATAATGTATGAATATTCTCTGAATTATGAAAGCCCCAAACTTCACAAGAATAAGTTAATATAGGTAAAAGACCCTTTTGAAGACCTTCATGTGTTTCAGAAAAAATAACTATATCATCAAGCAAAATGAAAATTTTCGTCATATACATATCAATGCCATCAAATCCATTTAACATAAAATGTTCTTCTATATCATTTAAAAACATAGCAAAAAGAAACGGGGACAAACATTCTCCTTGACGCACACCGAGCATACATGAAAATCCGTTACTTAACATGTTATTATATTGACTCGTGACTTTAAGCTTTCGTAAATGCTTCTGATAACAGTTAACATTTTACTTCTTATACCTAGTTTTATTAGTTTGGACCATAGGCTATTTCTTTCTACATAATCAAAAGCTTTGCTAAAATCTATAAAACTGCAGTACATTTTCATTCCTACATTAATCATGTGTTTAATTAAACCATGTAAAACAAAAATAGTATCAGTTGTGCTCATGCCACTTCTAAATCCTGCTTGTGCCTCAGTATATACGTTGCAACATTCTGCCCAATTATTTAATCTATTATTTAAAACGCGAGTAAATAACTTGCCTAAAATACTCAATACGGTAATCCCTCTATAGTTATCAGTACTATTAATAGAACCCTTTATATGTAGTGGGATTATAAAACCTTCCGACCAAGACTCGGGGAAAATACCTGTTTTTAAAATAGTATTGAATAAAGCTGACACATATGGTAATAAAATGTCCATGCCATTAATAAAATACTCGTTTAACAAATAGGCAGGTCCGGGGCTCTTGCAAGTTTTAAGTTGGTTAACCGCCTTTACTATTTCATCATTTCTGGTATTCTCATCTAATTCATTGAACTTAGTTTGAAATTCACCATTAACAAATCGTTCTTTAAAATAAAGTACATCATCATCGGTATTGAAGAAGTGATCATCCGGATTGTTAACAGATTTAAAATATTGTTAAAATGAAGACAGTGTTATATTAAATATAATATAATACTTTATATATGGAACAAACATATGAAAAACTTGAGGAGTTGAAAGGCAAATATAGGAAAGCATTGTTGGCATGCAAACAGGGTCGGGTGGGATATGATGTGATTTGTGCTTATTTTCTAGATACTAGGAAAAGTCAAATTAACAAAAGAGGGCGATTACAATTAGAAATTAATTATTATCTAGAAAAACTTGATCATACCAATAGAAAGCTTTTCAATTTGAAACGTAAAATATGCGAATGTTACAAAATAAAATATTCCATGGGAAAATTTGATACGTATAGTGATGACGAGAATGATTGCCCTGTTCCTTCTGATTGTGTTTAACAGTCAAGACTAGACACGATGCCGTTTTGGGTCGTGTGATTTAAAACTTCGCCAAAAGTAGATTCACCCAAAATCAAAAAAATAAATAAAAAAATAGTTGCACCCTTCCAAAAAAGTAGCAAACTCGGGTTTCGACTTTGTTTAACAGCCGAGACTAAAATCATCTGTGGTGTTGGGTTTGAAAGATATTGATTACCCGATCTGCAGTTGTTTTATTTGGGGCTGATTAAAAAAGTATCAATTATTTATAAACAGTTTAGAAACTGGGGGTATTGGGGGAGTTTTCTTTGAGAGGGGTTTTAACGAGTTTTAAATGTGTTGGTTAGCTTGCCGGCTGATAAATTTACTGACTCGTTGCATTAAAAGTCCCTCAAAAAAACTCTCCTGGTACCCTCACTATGTATACTACTACGGTGACAAAACTAATTGTATCAAAATACAAATGCCGACACAGACACGTCGACCGTACTGTATATTCGGTATCGAACGGTGTGAATTAGAAGGTCATGCGTGCTATATGGAACACTCTACCACTAAATGAATATCCTGTTTATATTGAACCACATACCTAATATAGCTGTGATTGAACATAACAATATTAACACAACTGAAGCCAAAATCAAGTCGAGTTACCTAATGTTAACTTATATACTTACGTGTATCATTATGCATGTATATGTACAATTTGCCGAGTCACATGATCACTGTCGCAGTTTCACATACGGTCATCTTATTTATTTCGTTTATTAAAGTTAAAACAGAAATCATTTTATAGAATAATGAATAATCTTTCAGTTCGTATTTGGTTTGGCCAGCTAGCTTAAATACTTTTCCCAAAAGAAACAAATCAGCGATCTGAATATATATATATATATCTAATTCGAAACTGCGACAGTGACACGGCAAATTGTTAATATATATATTTCACGGCAAATTGTTAATATATATATATATCCGTGTCACGTCACTGTATATATAATTATATATATATTAACAATTTGCCGTGTCACGTCACTGTCGCAGTTTCGAATTATTACGACAACGAACAGATATTTTGTTATTTAGTCTACTTCTACTTCTACTGTAGTACTGCCCAGGGCGTTAAGCATCACGGGCAATTGACATCATCACAATGGTTAAAAAAATAGTATTGTACAATTAAAATCATTAAAAACCCGTCGTGTTGTCTACGCCTTGTATGTCTGTAGACGAGTGCTGAACACGTCTACAGAGCAGGAATGCACTAGGTCCGGGTGTAATGCATTCCAGTCTCGAATAGTTCGAGGGATGAAGATGTTTTTGTACTGCTCATAGTTAGTACGTAACTGGATGAAGGCTGCATCGTGTGTTCTTGTGCGTCCAGTGGATGGCATTACATACTCGGGGATGGATACTGGTATCCTGTTGTTAGATGATTTGAAGAAGGTTACTAGTCGCTTGTTCTTTCTTCTTTGCTGTAATGAAATTAGATAGTTTTCAGTAAAGCTAAAACTGATATCACTTTATAGAAAAAAGAATTGGATATTAACGTGTCTTTGAATTAGCCATTTTAACTGAAAAACTGTTCCCAAAATAAACAAATCAACATAGATATAGATATATATACTTAACAAAAAAAGAAACTTTACATACTTTAGGACCTGTTTTAGAGGGTTAACGGTGACTTTATGTGAACGTTATCGATATTTACTTATTGGCCTGAGTATAGAGAGTACACAGACACAAGATTTTGTGCAATTGTACCGTGCACGGGCTAGCACGCTTTTCACTTCCGCTTTTGACCACTTACCTCGTGTTGACCTATCCCGGGTTCATTTCAATTGCTTTTTCTTACACAGTCACACGTACTCTTTATCACTGACACGAAAACACAATTTAAAATTGTTTACAATTTTGACTGAAAACGGGAATGCCACGGCTATCTGAAAATGACAGAAATCAGGCTGTCGGTATGCTTAGAGCCGGCACGTCTGTAAATGACGTTGCTCTTCATTTTGGGTGCTCTAGGCAAACAATTCACAACCTGACAACTCGGTATGCAACTACTGGGTCAGTTACGGATAGGTCGAGATCAGGTAGGCCCCGAGCGACGTCACGTAGAGACGACCGGTTCATTACGTTAACGCATTTACGTAATCGCTTTACCCCAGCAACGGTAACTGCACGGCGGCTCAGGGTCTCGGCTCAGACGATACGTAATCGTCTTAGACAAGATAGAGCACCAATTCGTGCGCGTCGACCTTATACAGGACAAATTCTAACTGCGCGTCACAGAGCCGCCCGCTTAGCTTGGGCTCGACGTCACAGGCACTACTGGACGCGAGCCCAATGGCGAAACGTGATTTTTACCGACGAGACCCGGTAGGGTCAGAGTTTACAGGCGACGGAACGAGAGATTTGCCCAATGTTGCGTGCAGGAACGAGACAGGTTTGGCGGTGGCAGCGTCATGGTTTGGGCGGGCATAATGGACAATCAGAAAACAGATTTGGTCATTGTTCCGGGCAACCTTAATGCAGTAGGGTATGTGAACATCCTGAGGAACAATCTCCTCCCATTTATGCAATATCGGGGTCCGGGAGTGATTCTGCAGCAGGACAACGCGAGGCCCCACACAGCTCGTGTTACGACACAGGTTTTGGCTCAGAACGGCGTCAACGCCTTGCCGTGGCCGACGGTTTCGCCCGACCAAAACCCCATAGAACACATGTGGGACGAGCTTGGGCGTCGGGTACGCAATAATCATCAAATCAACAATGTCAATGACCTGAGACATGCCCTCCTTGTTGAATGACAGAACATACCCAATTACGTCATTCGCCGTCTCACAAATTCCATGAGGAGGAGAATAGCGACCTGCATTAGGGCCAACGGCGGTCACACACGCTATTAACACAACTTAATGCACATTGGCATTCAGACTGATACTCAAAAAGTCACTAAAACATTTCTTCACATTTTTGTGATTTTTGAAATCGCCCCCAATGTCTTTTGACCTCAAATTTGACCTTCATTTTGAAGAAACCCGTTACCTACGCTGTTACAAACTCACAGGTATTGCTTCCAAGTTTCATATAACATTTACATACGTACACTATATTGTTCCAGAGTGACGTTATAACCATCAGTACCCCATGTAAAGTTTCTTTTTTTGCATAGTATATATATCTTAATTGCCGAGTCACGTCCCTGTCGCAGTTTCACATACGGTCAAACGAACATATTTTTTTGTTATTTAGTGTTTTTTTCGATTTGATCAATTCGTAAGACGGTGCGTAACTTAGCGCAACGCGCATGCGCGAAAAACCCTTATATGTACGCGCACGTTTTCATGGGTAAATTATTATTCGGCGGATAAATTGGATTTACGACATGTTTCGAATCCAGAGTATGTAGATTTATGGTTATCATAAATATAAATATATTGGTCGCTTTCATCGTTTGACTTCAAACATTTTACATCGTTTCATATAATCAATATTAGTGTCGATAATCTCCGCGCCAGAGCACCTGCTAATTCCGATAGGCTTTTACCACAATTTTAACTTGTGTTGATTAAAAAGTAATTTAAACCGTTTAATATTGATAATAAACACGATTGACAGTGAAAAGACGTTTTTTTTTAAAAAATTGGTGTTAATATCATTAATATATGTTCCCATGCTATTGCGAAAAGGACATCGCCGGGCAGAAAAGGGCTTGTTAAAAGCACTAGTATACCTTATATTGAATAATCGGTGATTTAAAATGATTTATAATGATAATAAACACTTTATAAAAAAAATAAAAAAATAGTTTTATGTTTTTATTGCTAGTAATATCATTAATATATGTCCTCATGCTATTACGAAATCAACGTGGCCGGACAGAAAAGGGTTTGTACTAGGAAGACCCATTTATTAATCATGCTTTAACAAGTACTTGTTGTGAGTTGTATTATAGGTATGGGATGTGCTTAGCACCATTTACAGCAATACTGACAACTGTTAGACATATTGATTTTAATAAAAATAAAAATACAGATAATATAAATGATGGAAAAACAAGAGAGTGAAGTTGATCAACCTGTTGAGGTTGTTACACAACCTGTTGCTATACAACCTGTTAAACAACAAAAAGTAAAAAATCCAAAACGAATAGAGGCTGGGAAGAAGGGAGCAGCGGCAAGGAAGGCAAAGCGTTTGCTTCAGGTAGATGCACAGGATGCAAAGCATGTAAATCAAGATGAAATAACAAAAATAACAATAGGTGAAGAGGAACCAGAGAAAATCAAAATAAACGTATACAAAAATTATATTCCACCGTGTCTGGTTTTATTAGGCATTGCTGGGTTGGGTTTGTATATCTATAACAAGAAATCTGTTGCTACACATGTTGCTACACAACCTGTTGCTGCGGTTGCCACTCTACCAAAAGACCCGTTTGATTATAAATAATTAATTTAAAAAAATAATCATATAAAAAAAAAAATGGCAACAAGTATTGACGGAAAACAAATTGTAAATATGATGTATCACGCTGGAGTGGAAACACTTCTAACTATTGGATATTCTGAGATTGACAGAAAACTACAAAGAAACCCAGCTCCTAAAGTGGATTTTAATATGACAGATTTTGGGATGCTGTCCGTGGATATAATGTTAGCAATGGCTACGAGGGATATTCTGATTAAGCAAGGTATTATTCCTGCGGATATTATGAAGTAATTAAAAAAAAATATATAAAAAAAATGGCAAGCGCAGTAGCAATGATGATAGGTGGCGCATTAACAAACGCATTGGCGTTTAGCGGTTCAAATTATTTCTTTTCAAAAATGGGAAGTCATTCAGATGAGGAAAGACAAAGGCATGACAAAGCCGTAGAACAATTGGAAGCAGCACAAGCGGCGTGGAATAAAAAAAGAACAGAGAGATTAGATTTTATTAATAAGCAACTGCAAAAGGAGCATCATGCAGAGCAGACTTTTGATAATGTGGACCAGGCTATGAAACAGTATTATTATATAACTGGTAAACAGTTGCTTTTGGAACCAGAGCCTAAGTTGAGTGATTTCTATACACCATCTCCGGATCAACAGAATAGAGAGATTATGTTTATTGTGGTGGGCATGGCTGCAACTGGATTTGTGGCGTATAAATTGATTTCATAAAAAAAAAAAAATATATAATGACTAAGTCATATGCATTATACTTATTTTTTGTTGTTTTTACTTTGAAATGATAAAGTCATATGCATGATACCTATATTTTTCGTTGTTCATACATGGTTTCAATGCAAGTGGTCGAATATAATATGGTGGTTCAGCACTCTTCTCTATTTTATTTTTGAGATGATCAGGCGCCCATACTTCACCGTTGTCTAATAATGTCAATACCATGGATGAACCATATTGAGTAACCAATATTTTGTATCTGTAATAGTGTATATTTTATTCTTTTCCAAGTCTGTCCATTTCTTTGTGCTATATTGATTTTGCTCTTCTTTCATCAAATCGTGCAGTTGTGATTTCCATTTTTTTTTTATAGTTATATATTTTAATCTTTAGTAAAAAAAATGGAAAAGATTTATTACAGCCCAAAAGGATTTTGGAGAGGTTACTCAGCAGTTAAAAAATTGGCAAAAGAGGCTGGTGTCAGTGAGAAACAGGCATTAGAATTTTAAAAAAAACAAGCTGTGTTGCAGATTTATTTACCCGCACCAAAGAAAATAATTAGACCCTGGTTTGATGTTTCTACTAAGAATGGAGTGCATCAAGCTGATTTGTTATTTTTACCGCATGACACTTTTGGCTTTGGTCGTGGCCGCAAGACATATAAATATGCGTTAACTGTGGTTGCTATTGTGAGTAGATACAAAGAAGCAGAGCCACTGACTTCCAAGGATAGCAAAGAAGTTGCTAAAGCATTTGAAAATATATACAGCCGGCATCTGAAATATCCAAAGTTATTACAAGTTGACCCAGGCAGAGAATTCATGGGTGCAGTATCACAGTTGATGGCAAAACATAATGTAAATATCAGAAGAGGCAGAACAGAGATACACAGAGACCAAGCTAGAGTGGAAAGATTTAACAGAACATTAGCTGAAAGATTATTTGGTTATCAGTATGCTAAGGAAATAGATTCGCAAAAACGCAACAGAGAGTGGGTGAAGAGATTACCAGAAGTTGTCAAAGCAATAAACGTGGAGACAAAAAAGCCCCCTCCTGTTGAAACAAAAACATTAAAAGATGATCCTATCTGTATGAATCCAGTGTAAGATATTTATATCAACCCGGGGAACAAGAAGTTGGAAGACGCAGAGCAACTGATCCAATGTGGAGTGTAGATATTCACAAAATTAAAAGTTATATGGTGACGCAAGGTATAAGAGTATATTATTTGAAAGAAATACAGAGAGGATTTGTTAAAGAAGAACTACTTATTGTTCCTACTGATACCCAAACGCGTATGTCGTGATACCGTCTGGTGCTATGTATCTTTTAGTGTCTAATGGTGACAGTGTTACTTCCTTTACTGTTATACCATATATGTGATGCTTTATTGATCGTATCATATTCATCTCATGGGTGTATTTTTTCTTGTTGAATACTATAGAGCATCTTTATAGTTTTCAAAGTTGATATGTTTTTTGATTACATATTGTTTTACACCCTTTGCTTTTTTAATGAGTTGTTCATCCGCTCTTAGAATGGAATAAAGCTTTGGTCTTAATCCAACATACTCAACTATAGGAACACCAGCACATTCGTCTTTCATTTTACCTAATACTTTTTTATTTGTATCATCATGTAATGGATTTTCCCTTGGAAAGTCACTAAAGTCATACTCTTGTTTCATTTCCTGCATGTCTTTATACACATCTTCTGTTTTGATATCTACCAGCAAACTGTCAGTGTCTGTGTATAATAAAGTACAGTCATCTCCGTACCTTTTTTTCAGAGTATTATAGTACCAGTCATACATCATGTGCTTTGATAAGTCAAGTACAGACATTCCGACATAGATTGGTTTGTTAAGGATTAATTTTGTTTTGTTTACGTGTATTGCTGATAAGTCATCAGAAAACTTTATACGTCTGTTAAAGTTGGGTTTGGCTATAATTTTTCTTATTTTTTCATTTTCAGAGCCATCTGTTCTCACTAGTTTTATATCAGTCCGCTTGCGTAGGTTTTCCATTATTTAAGATGGGTTACAAATAAAACAAAATGTTACTAGTTTATATTTATTGGAATAAGCTGGCCATGGCTTCAACAATATATAGTGTAAAATAAAATGTGTAGTTAATCAAATTGGAACATTTCAGGTAAATCCAATGTTCATAGTCCAAACTAAATTTAAATTGTAACTGACCAATGTACAGTGTAAACCCTGGGAACAGATGTTCACAAATACTCCAAACTAAGTTTAAATTGTAACTGACTACTGTACAGTGTAAACCCTGGGAACAGATGTTCACAAAGACAAGTCTTAAAATTAAAAACTTCTTGCATAGAAAATAACAAAGTTCTTAGAATATTTTAACTACCCTATGCTGTGTCCGCGAAATACCGCGACACAAAGTTCATAGACGATTTTAAAGTTCTTCGCGTTCCGATACCACAACGTCTTGCACAGTCAATAGTTGTATTTGAAAACTGCTTGTAGGATTGCACCAATGTGGACCACCGCAAACGAGATCCTGATGAAGCCATGACGACGACGACAGACCACTAGGCATCACATATCCTCATGCATCGATACCACAACGTCTTGCACCGTCAAAAGTAGTATTTGAAAACTTCTTGTAGCTGTATCCCCAAAGATTGCACCAATGTATACCCCGCAAACGAGATTCGGATGGAGCCATGACGACGACGACAGACCACTAGGCATCTCATCTCCTCATGCTTTTCACTGAAATATATACACGACAAGCCAAAGACACTGGTACCAAATACAATACAAACAACAAACACAGGGGAGGGTGGGTGGGTTAGTTTGGAGATAACAATTAAATACCGATTTTCAGAACACAAAAACAGATCGATACTTACAAAATGGCGATCACTGCAGAGAGGTTATGCGTTAGAATTACACGTTCATAATAATCGCTGATTTCCACCCCCTGAAATAATTAGTATTTGTTCCCTAGTAGAACAAATCCCATTATTTAAGATTGGTTACAAATAAAACAAAATGTTACTAGTTTATATTTATTGGAATAAGCTGGCCATGGCTTCAACAATATATAGTGTAAAATAAAATGTGTAGTTAATCAAATTGGAACATTTCAGGTAAATCCAATGTTCATAGTCCAAACTAAATTTAAATTGTAACTGACCAATGTACAGTGTAAACCCTGGGAACAGATGTTCACAAATACTCCAAACTAAGTTTAAATTGTAACTGACTACTGTACAGTGTAAACCCTGGGAACAGATGTTCACAAAGACAAGTCTTAAAATTAAAAACTTCTTGCATAGAAAATAACAAAGTTCTTAGAATATTTTAACTACACTATGCTGTGTCCGCGAAATACCGCCACATGCCACTCGGCATGTGTATGCCACATGCCGCGTGGCACCGCCAAACATGGGGGAAGCGGAACACAGCTTAGATAATAAAAAACCTCCAAAGAGGTATGACAGACGTACTTCAACCAATGAAGCGATTATGTCATGTCATATACATAAACAAAATCAAAAAACCTCCAAAGAGGTATAACAGACGTACTTCAACCAATGAAGCGATTGTGTCATGTCATATACATAAACAAAATCAAAAAACCTCCAAAGAGGTATAACAGACATACTTCAACCAATGAAGCGATTGTGTCATGCCACACGCCGCGTGGCACCGCCAAACATGGGGAAAGCGGAACACAGCTTAGATAATAAAAACCTCCAATGAGGTATGACAGACGTACTTCAACCAATGAAGCGATTGTGTTATGTCATATACATAAACAAAATCAAAAAACTTTAAAAATCAACCAAAAAACCTCCAAAGAGGTATAACAGACATACTTCAACCAATGAAGCGATTGTGTCATGTCATATACAAAAAGCTACAAAAAGCACAAACAAAAACCTCCAAAGAGGTATAACAGACATACTTCAATGTCGTCATAATTTATAGCTACGGAGAGCTAATATAACCCAAATAGGGTAAATATAAAAAGTATCTATATGATTGCAAAGCCACAGCCAATCTTAAAGGTTGAATGTATAATTTCTTCAATTTAACTTATAAAAAATGAATTTCTTGTTGTAAACCATTCACAAACAAGGCTTGCCTTGATAATAATTGTACATCATCCCAATACAGCATTGTCTTAAAAACAACAAACACATGAACTTTTATAAGATTTCAATATTTAACATGAAAAACCTCGACTTTTGCTTCGTTAGGATTAATTTAAGAGCCTCAAGTTAAAATAATGCTTGGGCAGCCCCACTATTTATCATCCTTAATAGAAATACAAATTACCAGGCAACAAAGCATCATCTACTTCCTTGTTCCTGAACAATGAAATGCCACTATATACATTCATTGGCAAGAAATTAAGCAGTTCAATATATATTTCCAAATTCAACACAAGATAGTGTTATAGGCCTACTTTGATGACATTTACAATAGAAAACTAAATGTCCATAAACTCTTCGACCAAAAACGGCAGGAGCCCAATTGTATACAGTTCCGTGTGACATATTCACTTTGGCTTTCATAGTATGAGTCTGGTCTGCAATTAACTTAGTTCATAAACCAGGTCTAAATGTTTGTTCCTGGCTAACATTGATACTAGCAAATTGTAAATGGAGAGCTTAACATACGATACCAACTACTGAAGGTCTCTATGGTACGTCTCGCAACCGCATGTTCGATACCCAGTTATTCGACATAGGAACATTGTTGACTGGCCTTTCGACATCGTGATGGTGACAAACTGAAGTGCAAGGTATGGCGTAAAATAACCTATAACACAGAGATCTAATTATAATTAAAACAGCATCAGCCACCACTCTGTATAAAAACAACAGCCACTGAATGAAAACATCATTGTACGCAAACAGAATAAATGTGTAAAGCTGACCGCTAGACGAAACAATTTAGGACATTTATACTGTTATAGCAGCAGCAGACACAGCAGTAAGTAGAAAAACATCTGTAATAAGCAAAACAAACTGACATATATCTATCAATTTGACAAAGAAAAATAGCATAGACCTGCAACCAACATGCCGCCAGTTGTCAATAATAAGCACATGCAGTTGTATTATAACCTATTGTCAATATACTTCGACATAAACACTAGTGCGGAGATATCTAAGTCCTGGCGACATATTAATTACATGCTCATCGACATTCTCACACTCTGGGTGTAAAATAACATAACGGGTAGTATATACCGTTTTCAGCCATTTCAGACTCCTGGTGTAAAGTTAGTATATTCATTTACCAACATTCATGCATTTGCATACTCCAAGTGTAAAAGGGGTCAATTTATACCGGTTTGTTATAACTGCAACAACAAAAAGCGCACCACTTTACACACACTAAGAATTTGGTTCACTTTAATTCATTCATGTTAGGCGCCATATAACCTTTCATGTGTTGGTGCGCCTTAAAACCCAATTCAGTTCACTTTAATTCTAAGCCGACACCCACTGTAGAAAAAGCATATTTCTCTAAAGTTAATAGAAAGAATGTATGTTCTGTGTTGTTGTTATCTGATGTTGTTGCTGTAGTTTTTAATTGAATTAAAAACCATAATAAAGTGTTGAAAAATGAGCCCTGTTCCCTTAGCGTTGAGACATCTGTTCATTTAGCCACAAATTTGCGAAACCAGTTGGCTACTACACTCGCAGTCTGCGTCTTCGCCTTACACATTCTGATCCTGGTTGACCTCCCATGATCACACGATTAAACATTTTCCCACAAATTCTTGAGATACCATGACATAACGCTGTAAAGCGAGTGGCTTTACATAAATCTTGGACTCTTAAGACTGTATTTTCGGCAAAACTGATTACTGAAATAAATTGCTAAAAAGAAAAAACACCTGGCAAATTTATCTAAACAAAAACATGTTTGACCCTGAAATTTAGCCCTGTGAAGGTAAAGCAAATACAGAAATTAAAGCACAATATAAAAAGAATATTTGCTCACTAAGTTATTGATTACAACTATAAAATATCTTATAACTCAACAACTCAAAAGCTATGAAATTTGATTTGCATCCGTTTAAATGCAGATTTTATGTCCATTGTTCCCAGTAATGCCACGGGACCAATGTTACTTGGTCAAAAGTGCTAGAGTGCCGTTAGATCCATTATCTTCAGATCCACTCTATCTTGCATTTCTCTTGTCCCTCTCCCCCGAGCATACGGACTTTGCGATACTTTTTTTGGCATGATCTGAAAACAGTGGCAAATGGTTTAATGATGCTACTCCAGGGCTAGAAATTAACATTTTTAGTTTACTAGACCACCGGTCTGGTCTAGTAGTAATTGGGTAAAATCACTAGACCTACTCAAAATTTACTAGCCCAATATAATATTCAACAGAAATTACTATTTTAATTCAAGTTTCGGTTTCTTTATACGAGTTTAACATTTAGTGAAACTTTGGAAATATCAGGTTGTTTAAAGACCTGTTAGGTTAGACAGTGCTGTCACTACATAATCTATCGATTTATAATTTATTTCTTATTTGAATAAGTTTTGTTACTAGCCCATCGGGACTACCCAGACACAGACTTTGCTAGCACGGCAGCATTTTTGCTAGCCTCGGGCTACAGGACTAGTGCTAATTTCGAGCCCTGTTAACTCCAGTAAAACAGGATAATGTTTATATATTATTATTTATTTTTTTATTATTGTTTATTGATTATATATATATATTAATATATAATAATATATTTAATTTCTGTCGTGAGCTTCAATAAATTGACTAAATTTAATATGGAATAACAGAACATTATATTTATGTATTTTTTTTTTTTTAAGAATAATGTTAGGCTATGTCCCAGAAATCGACATCAACACATTGCAACATTCTGACGCGATAGCCTTGCGCTTGCAATGCCACCCTATATAATGCCATACTTATGTTAGGCTATTTCAGACAAATGGAAATTATCACCTCAAGTTCCGACTCAAATATTACACCTACCTCTCGTACATTATTTAAAGATATGTGTTACTATAATATGTTTCTAGAACTGAAGCTAAGTTATATCGCCGCCTTGGCAAGGTCATCCACCATCCACCATGTCCCGGCCGCTTTATCAACGATAAAACAAACACATTTAGTAGTTTACAAATGCATATACAACGTTATTTTATTTACTTTTTATTCTTATTATTATATTAGTCATCTAAATTAAATGTGCATATACGATAAGGCCAAAGCATCCTGGATGAATGATGTAAAAGAAATCGATGTGCCCATTGACACACTCATTCAATAACACTTGATGCGTATTAACAATTTGTTTCGAGATAGCATTTAAATACCGTGATTTCCAATTGTAACACTGTACAGCTAACTTGGAAAGAATTATGTTAGGCTATGACCCAACAATTGACATCCACACTTTCCTTTAATACAATATTGTAATATTGTCGACTTGTGTTCGATACAGAAATGACAAAATAATAATCTGGAATCAACTTTCATTTAAAAGCAATAGCACATACAGTGGCATTGTTCTGTGAGGCTATGACAGAAGAATCGAAATAAACACTTTCGTTTCAAAACTGTGTTATTATATACACATAAATACCTGTCGGATATTATTTAAACATAATGTTACACATACGTATAATTTGATATGTCTAAATAAGTTCACAGCCTTGGCAAACCTGCACGACTCCAAATTCCAATCAATAACCAGAGTTGTCGTTCCTTTTGCATTGTCTGATTGAGAATTCCTAATCGGTCAACATCGTAGCACAATACGGCCATTGCGAACATAAGCAGGGTATACCGACATGTAACAAGCATTCAGCATTAATATTTGATGCGTATTATCAACAAGTAGTTTGGAGATAACAATTAAATACCGATTTTCAGAACACAAAAACAGATCGATACTTACAAAATGGCGATCACTGCAGAGAGGTTATGCGTTAGAATTACACGTTCATAATAATCGCTGATTTCCACCCCCTGAAATAATTAGTATTTGTTCCCTAGTAGAACAAATCCCATTGTTTTGCCAAACACAGAGTTGTTCATAAGTTTGTAAAAATCTTTTTCAAAGACTGATTTAGCTAGCTTTCTAAAATCTGTGTTTAAGCGAATATATGATTCCATCCATGGTTTTTCATTGAATACTAATACTCTATGTATTTTCTTTATTTTCATACCCAAAGATAAATACAGTTGCAGGTTTTTGTAATGTATCACATATTTTTCTTTGTCCATAAGATTGGGGACTAGTTTCTCTATGTTTATCATGCTATTATTTTCTAGCAGCTCTGTCTGGCACTCAGACAACCATTCTGTTTTGACTGCTAATCTTTCAGGTGCAAGTGGATAATCATTGTGGGATTTATGAAGTTCTTTGGGGTATTCCCAAAAAGTTTGAAATACATCAGCAAGTAAAGTTACATCAGTTTTTAGGTAGAGATCGTGATAGTCTCCCAATGTTTTGCAGTTTAATTCTTTCCATACTTTCTGAGCATGTTCATAATCTTTAAGACGTATACCTTCATCTCTAAGTCTACTATAAAACTTTTCTTTAGGTGGTAGTTGTGTTTCTTCGAATCTTTCCACACTGTCAATATATTCATAAGGATAAACACCTTTTCGTAAAAGTGAATCTGTTTGTTTTCCGAACTGATTTTTGGTAATTTTAAAATCAGATTTATCCGTAGCATCAACCAATCTCTCTAGAGACGAAGCCATAAACTGAAAGCTATCCAAGAACCTTAGTTGTCCAACGCTAAATGATATGTATTTTTCAGCATTGTTTGGGATGCATTTAATATTACCTGACATTTTATGTATTTTTTGCATTATAAGATGACTGTCATATCCTTTGAGGTTATGAAATACAACAGGTATGGGTGTTTTACCTGGTTTTACTTTTAGTTTCAGGTTACAGTTTTTGTTTGCTGCACCTCTATATTCACCTGTAAAATGACAGTGGTCTCTTACTTTACAGTTTTTACCTTTTCCTATTTTATTATTACATGTCCAACATTGTGTTGCTTTTTCATGATCTTCCTCATTTTGTTGTGTCATGATTAATGGTTTTGGGTTAGTAAAAATGTTGTTAATTTTGATTTTTTCACGTTCTAAGTGATTTAAAAACTTTTCAACAACATCTTCACCTCTGTAAATAACAGATTCTTCAGCTTTGCCATCATATCTGACAACCTGGTATCCAAAACCACAAGCTTCGTGTACATTTTGAATTTCAGATTTATTTCCAAATTTGATTGATTGCGGTTTGATTATACTCTCAAAATCAGCATATATTGCATAAGGCACAGGCATCTGATTTTGATGATTTTTAAATTTTATGTGATTTTTACCTTCTTGCGGCATTTCTATTCTGCAAGAATTTTTGTTAATACCATCACAGTCTCCTTTGTGTTTGGTGAGTAGTCCTTTCCCAGAAAAGCCGTGAAGACAACGATCGCAGAAGTAAGTTTGACCTTTATGTTTGTTTTGGTCATAGAGTAGTCTATTCAGATTTTTAATCCAGCAAGTGATATTTTGTTGTTAATTTTTTTGGTTCGTCGGGATAATCATCAGGGTTATAGTTGTCATCTATAATTCCTTCTTCATTCTCTGAATCATCTTTTTCAACCTCAACGTCTTCAGATATTAAAAGCAGATTAATTCGCTCAATATTTGTTGGTTGTTCTGATATGTGATATGGGAAAACAGTTACCTTTTTATTTTTTCCTGTTATGATATATCCATAAACGTTGATAGCAAGGTTGTTTTGTTTCTCTACTTTGGAAATTTGAGAAATTGGAGTGGGAAAGTCAATACCATCCATATTCAACTTACCCATGTGTTTCTTATAACTAGATATCCTATTTGGATTATTTTTATCAGGCCACAAATCAGATACCAATGCCACTTCCAAGCACTTATTATCTTCATTCTTAACATTGATTATTGCTTTCTTGTCAGCTAATGCTTTAGGTAGAGGAATATATGAAGAACCTTTTAATGGTTCATACTTTGCAATATTCAAATAAAACTTAACACAGTGATCAATCTCCAATCCTGATGCTGTGTTTGTAAATCGTTCAAGGCTCTCTTGTATATATGCAGATGATTCATCGTAAAACTCATTTATTTTTTCAGAGTTTAAGATTGCATTTTGTTCGCTGTGTGTATGCTGTAGTGTATTTTTGGTAGCACCATCATCTTTGAATAGATTTACAGTGAGACCTAATTGAAACTTTAATCCATTCGTCTCTGTCAGCTCTTTGCTGATTTGTTTTGTGATAATGGATTTCTTATCACGAAATAGTTTTTGAGGGTCTTTGTATCCCTCGACAGATATCTCGTATGCTTTGAAATAACCACATATTGGATTGTCAACCAGTTTTAATTCTGAGATACTTTCTTTAGATTTTCCATCTTTAAAAACTTGTTTCAGTTCATTCATAATTTTTTTTTGTAAATCAGCATATTTTTGCTTTTCTCGTTTACGTTGTTTTTTGTTACGTCGTCTCTTGCGTAAATTTTCTAATGTTTAAGATTTAACCTCTTTTGGAGTTTCCTTTGGAACTTCTTCACGGGGTTTTTATTCGGCTGGTTGGATATCTACCGCATTAATACTATGTTCTAGTGTCTGTTTGCTTATTATTCCTGCATCAAACAGACGTATCAAATTTCTTATAGTCTCTTCGTTGTTTACGTTATTCATTTTTTTCTTTGTTATGTATTAGACATAAATTTTCTTAAATATAAAATAATTATATATAAAAATGGAAAGTAATGTAAAAGTTTGCCAATTCTTAAAAGTTGGATTACGTGAGCCATGTAAAATCAAGCCAACTAAGGATTCTAATTATTGTTGTTTGCATAAATATAGATTAAAAACAAGTCGTGTTTCACCTTGTCTAAATTGTCATAAAGGAACTTATGCAAAATATCGGTTATGTGTTAATTGCGGAGCTAATTTGTTTAGAGTGAGTATTGAATACTGGAAATTAAAGTCGTACAACGCTGAGTGTCTCCGATTTAGACGTATTGAGGTTTAAAACATATTTTGTTGATTTTGTGTTTATTCATTGATTTGAGTAAAATTTTGATAACAAATCAACAAATTTGTTTTGTATTAAAAAAACATTTTATAATTATAAAGATTACAAAAAACACAAAATCAGACTATTTTTTTGTCTGATTTTGGGTGTAATTTTGATAACTATTAAAAAATCTCAGAATATAACTCTAACCCAGCTTATTTCAGCAACTTGTGGTAGGAGTTTTTATATATATGTATTTTGGGTCGTTCTGCTGTAATTTGTGGCAAAACAAAGTAAAGCCGAAAAATTACAACAGAACACCCAAAATACATATATATGGATTTGAAAACCTTGACTTACTGGAACGTATTCATTCCGGTTTTCTCCGTAAAATCACAAAAAGTCGAAAAAGTACCCCTCTTTATATGTTATACGCCGAGTTAGGACGCAATACAATAAAATCGCGGCAATCACGCGAAACTATCACATATTTCATACCTTATCATGTGTAACTCCGAAGTTTACCAGTACAAATGGATTAAGCACATTAGGAATATATTAAACTCGACGGGTTTTCCTGATATTTGGATCAATCAACAACATATAGAGACGAGATATGTAAACAAACTAGTTAAACAGACCTTAATTGTTACGTTTAATCAAGACTGGAAATCTCAATTAGAATTATCGTCCAAAGGAAAAAACTATAGTTTACTAAAAGATAATACCCAGTTGGAGTTTTACCTTAAGGCACTCCCCAAACATGAGTACTTACCGCTACTCAAACTTCGCACTGCAAATTACAACTTTCTGATAGAAACTGGACGCTGGTCAAATAATCGAGTACCTTACCAAAACAGAAAATGTTCTCATTGTCACCTTAACGACCGGGCAGACGAATACCATTACATACTAGTTTGTCCCTCTTTCCACATCAAAAGAAAACAATTGTTAGACGAATACTACTACAAACATCCTAACACATTGAAATTCAAACAACTCTTTGAGTCAGAATCAATAGAAATAATTCGAAACTTGAGCATTTTCGCAAAATTTCTTCTAAAGCAAATAAAATAACTAGATTCACTTACTACACTGAGTACTATATATATTTTATATATATCCAATATTATCCACTATTATCCATTGCGCTGACACCGTCACTCCACTTGTATAGTCTTATTGTCCCCTTTAACACAATCCAAGTCATAGATATCACCTAGTTAATATTTAACGTCGGGATTATAACCATCAATTTTCAACGTTTTTTATGCTGATTTTTTTTTTGATTTATTTTCACTTTATCCCGAGGTTAAATCGCTAAGCTAAATTTCCCGTTAGCAAATTTCCGCCCTGATTTCAGGTCGGAACCAAAATCGTTAAATTCGCAGTTTTCCATTGAATGTTTTGCAAATAATGTACAGTCTACTCTCAGTAACTCAAACTCGCTTATTTCGAATTTCCGCTTAAGTCGAATTTTTTTCACGGTCCCAATTTTATTCCTTCTGTTTCTATGCAATTTGACTTCTTTTAAGTCGAATTTTTCTGGTCCCAAACACGAATATATACATTAATTTACTCTCGCTAATTCGAAGTTCAATTAAATTGGAAAATGCAAGTTTGATCAAACACAAGCCGGCGTCGAAGTTGATTGTGAAGCAAACAAAAGGTGATAATTGCCGAGATGATTTGACCTGTAACAAATAAATCATGGTGACATGTTTGTTAATTTATTTTCTTGTGTTGTCTCTGATTTTTCATGATAAATTAAGGCTTGTTAACGAGGAAGTTTGTTTACGCTAATTGAAAACAATGGCCATCGCATGGGTTAAAACAATTATAATAATTATACTAATTTGACATGGACGGAACGTATAACTAATTAATTAATGAGTGGCAGATATCAATGTTCTGTTTTTTTGCTATAAAATTCGAATGAGTAGATAGTGAAAACACCGAAAGAACATAGAGTTATAGACCTGAATATTTTAAATTGTTTCGTTTAGATATGATTTCTTATAATCGATATACTGTTTGTGTAAATTTAAACGTCTATTTATAGAAATGCATTTGTGACAATATTGAAAACATTGTTTCATTGTGTATATGCCTTTCTCTGTTTTAATAAATAATGAAATCATAAATATTTTGCTGATTTATTTCATTACCAAAACGTTTTCTTATACTACTTTAACATGAAATGCCCGAATATACAAACTGGCAAAACGAAAGTAGAATGCTACAGTGAGTGTGTCTCAAATTTGAGCGTAATAATAACAGTAAGCAATTAATGTAATTGCATCTTCCTATTGGATGTGACTTATAACTGTACAGAAACATATTCATAAACATATATGAAGAAAGAAATCATTTATTTTATTAAAATCGGCAAATATCGGCAATATATACACGTATATGCATAGTGTAAAACAGGTGGGTGGGGTAATAAAACAAAAAAGTATGCCATAATCGTTTAATTCGAACTTCGGATAACTCGAACTTTTTTTCCGGTCCCTTGAAATTCGAGATACTGAGTGTGGACTGTATATATAATGAAAGATGAACATAAAAGTCACTGAAAGGTGACCTACCTGTGATTAAATTAATCCAATTACTGTTTTAATTCCATATTTAAACTTCTCTTCCTATCACATACAATGTAAAGTAAAGTTGAATCGGCCGCCTAGCGGGCTGTGTCGAATGTAAGGATTAAAAATAAACGAAATTGAATTTAATATTATTCGTACCACATATGTTTCGTAGCCATATCGGTACATGCCGTAATTTTCGATTTGTTGTGTGAAAAACATAAGGGGGAACTCCACAGTTTAATGTTCATTTCTCAGTCATCAAAGCCATGACAAGCCCTTAGCTTGAATCCTTGAGCAAAATAAATCACATCATCATTGCTTAGAAGACAATAAAATTATCCATGTTTCCATACCAAATAAAAGTATCAAAAAGCATTTTCTGTACAACTTTAGTCCCATTTCTTTAAGATAACCCCACCCCACAAAACAT